>JARYGA010031358.1:0-109775 GCA_030545235.1 Helianthus tuberosus
ACTCCGTGTGGTGATATAAGGACTAAAACCCTTATGTTTGTCTTTGAATAATGTTGCAAACTTTTCAGACAATGTTTTATGCTGTGATGTAAACTCTAAACTTAACCTATGTTTTTAATTACGTAATGTTATTGACATTTGGAGTTATTCTTACGAGCATGTAGTATGTTTACCATTCGTATGCAATGAGAACCTTTCAAGATCACACCCCGTGCTTCCGCCTTAGAAAGGGGTGTGACATCCAATTCCACGTGTCAACTCATGCCCCAACCCAAGCCCAACCCAAGCCGAACCCAAGCCCCGCTATACCCCACGGTCTTACTACCATATTTGTATTATGGGGTAAGATCAAATAAAAAGTTTATTTTGTCTAAGTAGAATGAGAAGGAATCTTAACCATTCATTTTTCAAATCAACGGTTAAGATGAAAGTGTAGGAGAAAGAAGGTGTGCAAGGGTATCTTGGGAAAATTTTATTTATGGACTTTCTCTCTCCACATGCAAGGCACATGCATATTCCATCCCCATTTTTTAAATGTTCATAACTTTTTTATACGACATTATTTTTTCATAAAAATTTCACCGTAAAATCGAGGATCTTTTTATCTTTAATTTGAGTATCATATTGCTATATAAAATATGAAGACTAAAAAAACCCACTAAAATGTGTTGTATTTCTATGTTGTATAACATTTTTTTTGTGCTGTATTTTTTTACTATATTTTTATGCTAATTTTTTTTGCTGATTTTTTTTGTCTTAAATTTTTTTTTCTTAATTTTTATTGCTTGATTTTTTTTTTATTTTTTTGCTGAATTTTTTCGTGCTATATTTTTTGTACTAGATTTTTTTGTGCTATATTTTTTTGTACTACATTTTTTGTGATAGATTTTTTTTTGTATTTTAAAAAAAACAAAAGGGGTGCCATATGTTATTTTCACTGCTATTTATAAGGATCAAAATGCCCTTCATTCTTACTTATTAGGAGTGCCACATGTCATCATCACAATCCTTCTTAGGCTATTGTAACGCCCTGCTTCTTCGTACTTTCCATAATTAGAAAGTCTTAATTGTATTTCTATTTTTGGAAAGCATTGTGTTCTTGTAGCGTTCTTTCGTTGTAATAGTTGTAAAATCCGAGACTTGAATCATAAATAAAACTCGTATATCTTTAGATTCGTGGTATACATACTTCATACATGTTCATACGTTTAATTTCGTAAAACATTTGTTACATATTCGTAATCCTTGAAAACTATGTGTTAATCTTGCAAATACGTGAAACTTATGCATAATACGTCTTTTGAACGAATACAATACTTAAATACGACATTCATACGCTTAATTATACTTGGTTTATGTTCATCATACTTGTTTTACCCTTATACTATGTTTATATGACGAAAAGGACCCTTGAAACACCTTAAAACACCTAAAATAAACTTAAGGGGCTAAAGCTGTCAAAACATGAAACTCTTATGGAGGAGAGTCGCGGGCCGCAACCCGACCCCAAACCTCTTCGCTGGCCGCGAGCCAGTCTGATCCGGAAACAGCCTCAACCAGCTCGCTGGTTGGGCGATTTTTGGTGGGTTTTTATTGGTTCTAAGTGTGTTTCTTGCATTTAAACCTTACCTAAGCCAACTCTAATCCTTCCCTATAAAACCCAAGTGCAATCCAAGCATTTTTCAATTTCTTTACACTCTCTAATCACTCTCAAACACACACAAATCGCAGCTGATTTCAAGTGCAAGACAGAATCATACCATCTTACAAAAATGAGCATAACTCACTCATTTCTTAACCATTTGCTTTGATTCTTTTTCCCACTTGCTTGGAACAACCTTAGGAACATTTCCAGAGGTTTTCCATGGAAAACCAAGCTCTGGAATGTCACCAAAAAGGCTCCAAAGTGGACTGTTTGTTTCTGTTTTCACTTAAACCTTGTTAATCTTAGTTGAACTTGAGTCTATATCATCTCAAACCTATGTCCTAATGCTCATAATCAATTGAATGGTTAGTTTGGCTTAAAAACAAAGCTGAGAAATGTTAAATCAGAGGTTAGAACCTCACAAACATTCTGTTTTAGTTAGGGTTTTACCCACAAGAAGTGTTCAAGCTTGAAGCTTGATGTATGTGTGATTGTTAGGCTAGTTTGGGTTATCTTTCATAAAAATCCACGCACTTCTGGATGTTTTCCATAGATTAGTTGTTCTTATTCCATTATTAATTGTAAGTTCATGACCCTCCTTGAATGTTCATAACATCAAGTGTACTGGTGAACATCTAGAGGTACCTAAATGGAAGACTTATTCTTCCTACCTCCTACATGACTTCCATGATACTAAGAGGTTTCTAAATAGAGGATTCATCCCCCTACCTCATACTTGACCGAAGTTCAACTGTTGACCCATGCTACCCACATTACCCGTTGGTGCCTGTATTGTGTCCTGTCCTTGCATGGCGTACGGGGTATAGCCCCCGTGCAAAAACATATGCTGCGGGTATTGGAATCCCCAAGGGGTCATCTGGCTTCCTTTAGGGGTAGCCCCATACATAGGAGGGGTGCGTACCCATATCGCGGCATGTAATAATACGGCGGGATATAAGCTTGATTTCAGGGGTGTTCGAGGCTGCCATGGGCATTGTCACTGGTTGGTGAGGCAGAGTAGACATCGCTGTTGTGAGAGCCGCTGTAAGGGCTGCTGAATACAATGGGGGGAACTGGAAGTTACCCCTTGGTAAAAAATATTGTGATGTTGTCCCATCCGCATTCGTATACACTGGCTGTGCTGTTCTGTAATGATGTTCCTTGACCATGAAGCCGGTGTAAACGCCAGAGAACCTGAACTTAGGGGTACCCCATGTGTGGGGACAGTTGAAAACGCTGTTCCTGCCATTGTAGGCGTCGGAGACCGTGTGATTTCTGGTCCCATGAGGGGGAAACCCATACTTGATGACGTTGTGACCAACGGCCCCGCTCATAACCCGGGGGTAACTCTGCATCAAACTCAGGGGTCAAAGACCTAGTAACTGCAGGGGCGATGACTGTTGTAGAAACATCTGCTGTCTTTGTGCCTCCTCCTTTAGAAGTCAACACCATGCTAGAGATTGCAGTACCGTCGTTCGGAGCACTCATCGTGGTAATAGGTTCCTTTAGCACTTGCCTGGTCTCACGGATGGCGCCAATGTACGAACAGTACCTGAGCATGTCCTCGGATCGAGTAACCTGATGAGAAGTGATCCAACCTCTGGTCTGCAAAACAAAGTACCGTTAGGACTCGTTACAGGAATGGGGTTATTCCTGTAACCACCCTCCGGCGTGAGAATACGTATTCGTTCGTGGGAGTGTAGAAGAATAGTAGAGAGAGTAGAATGTCCTTACCTTTGTAACGAGTTCCTCTATTTATAGTTATGGGTGACTTTTTAGGGTTTCCCCATATTTTGGGAAGTCGGTTAGGCGACTCCTAGTTTATCGGAGATATTCATGAACGAAGATATGTGGGAATATCTTCCTTATTTATGTTTTGTCAACGAATGGTACTTGACCCGGAATGACCGAGTCGGGTCATTCCTCCGCACTAAGGATACACGTCATCAAAAAATTAATAGGATTAACTTTTAGTTAGTATAGGATCGCCGAAGAAATATACATTCAAAGTTATGAGTGTCTGTTTACTGAGTTTGGGAATAATCATGACCAATAGGTCAAAGTTGGGATTATTAAAATCGAACTTCTTTAACATAAATACGAAATTAAGATATCAAAATATATATAAACTGTTTTTTTAAACTTAATATGAGTTAAGATAAAATATAGAATTTATAGCATAAAACATAAATACACCTGGTAATTGTATACTATTAATAGGAGAAGTAAATGAATAGTGATTTGTGACATTTTGGTAATTCGTGTAGTGTTTTTTAGCGTTTTGTTTAATTTATAATGCCCATTCTACCTACGAATTCATTTTCTTTTACATTTTTTTTATGTAGGTTTCGATATCAATTCGAGCTCGTCTACGCTTTAACGTAAATTTTGTTTGGAAACAAATCAGGCCAAATATAATATGTTTTCATTCGACGATATAAATTTGAGTTATTTTACGTTTTGACGTATATTTGGTTCGGAAACGAGTCGGGTTGATTGTAGTCTATACTTTATCACACCGCATGTGACCCGTACGTACGTGTTTTTTTTATGTACGGTTTGACTTGATCTTCGTTTAGATGTAATTTTTGTTTGGAAACAAATCGGGTTAAATATAATACATTTTCATTAAACGTTCTGAATTTGGATTACTCTAAGTTTCAACGTAAATTTAGTTCGGAAATAAGTTGGGTTGATTGTCTTCTATAATTTATCATGTCGCGTACAGTGTCGCCGCAACGCGTAAAAAAACTAGTTGTGTAATACATAGTCAAACACAACATCTATTGGTTGTTTCTAAGCACACTCTAGTCAAGGTCATTAAGATTATAGAAGGTTTTATTTAAAGATTTCTTGGGTGGCTTGGGATCGCCTTACTTCTCCTAAGCATATGAGTGGCCTTGGAATAAGTAAGCTGAAAATCATTAATCTTTCTTTATTGTCTAAATGGGTGCGGAGATATAAAGAAGAGCATAAAAGTATGGAAGAAAGTGATAGGGGCTGTTTGGTAGCCTCTGAATGGTCATTAAGAGGCTACCTCTTAATGAAACCATTAAGAATTTTACCAATGAGAAGGTAGAAGAATGTGACTTGTGATGATTTACCATTCAGAGGTTACCTCTTAACCATTCAAACTTGAGGTTACCTCTTATTCATTCAGAGGTTTTAAACCATTAAGAGGTAGCATCCGAATGGTCATTAAAAGGCTATCAAACAGCCCCATAGATTTGCTTCACATCAAAAGATCAGGCTCGATTCTTTTAGTAAACAAGTCTGTTCCGGGAGTGTGGTGTATTGTGAGTCTAGTTAGTAACATGGTTATAGTTGGTATCAAGATCGCAAATACCATAAAAGGAGAAATTGGTAATGGTGAATAAATCCATTTTTGGACAAATATATGGGTGGGAAATAGTTTGTTTCAGTTTCATTATCCTAATCTTTCTAGATTAGAAGAAAATAAAGTTTGTAAGTGGAGATCGTGGGGCAGGTGTCTCTGCCCTGTGATTGGTGCCACGTAGGCGTCCTCGAGTACTTTTTGTCTCCTGCATGTCAGATGATCGTGGAGCACGATTGAGCATGACCAGAAGGACGCGGATTGGCCCTTTTCTTCTGCCACTTGTACCTTGTGTATTATCTGAAATAGCCATGCGACGCAACCCACCGCGATTCTTACTGAACATGTAACTTCCCTGCGCGGGGTATGGGTGACTGAATGTTCTTTCAGAATGTTAAGTGTTGAAAGTGTAGCTTCCTATTGTTCAGATCTCGCGCCCGATCAATTAATGGTGATGTAACCTGCGCGAGGTTGTCAATAAGACATTTGTCGAATAAGGAGTATGCTCCTGCGCGCGACCTGAACGAAGGGCTGCACGGCTTTTTTGGGACCATACCCCTTCAAGTCCCCCCAGTCCAGTGCTGCACCATGCGCGAGGCAAGTGGTTGGAGCTCTGGACTTAGAAGAAAATTATGGAAAATGCTTGTTTTTTGTTTTATAGGCGCGCGCGTTCAAATGTTTTGACAGTTGTTACGGCGCGACAATCATATCTGGTGGCTGGTGATCCTTTGCTTTGCATTGATAATGCGCGGTTTTCTTGGGTAACCATGGATACGACGCGGCTTGAGTAACTTCCGCATTAAGTGTCTTGAAATTTGAGCGGGAAAATCCTTGATATTTGAATTCTGACAGTTTGGTGAGGATTTTCGCTGATGGTGACGTTTGAGTTGACCGCTGACACGACTGTCGTCAAGTTGTCTCTGACGGTTCCACTTTCCGTCAGGAGAGTGAGGCCCACGCGCGCGTGGTAACCGTCTTCTGATTGGTCACGTGCGCGGCAAATTCGGCACGTTTTTTCCATCGCATTAAATGCGATGAGTATATATATTCGACGAGGTGGAGAGGTTTTCTTATTTCCTCTGCTGTTGCTATCGTTTCTCTCCACTCATCTTCTTCAGATCTTCAAATCTTCAAGTTACTGGTAGCAGATCTTCAAGATTTTCCTTCATATCTTCAAGTTCCCTTCTTGAATATTCAAAGTTTCATCGACGAATATCTATGGCCGAAGAACTTCAAGAAGAAAATCCCGGAGAGGAGGGTCCACTTCGTGTCCTGAAGTGGGATCTAGGGTTATTCGAGCAGATCACCAGGAGATTTTCTAGTTGAACCCTAAAGTTACAAAGTGGGTCTATTCTCTTTTCTCACCATTTTATTTCCTTTTTGTCCCAAACCATAACAACTCTCAACAAAACTATTATTTATTATTATATTTTGTACAATAAGAAACCCTAGTTAAGACACTTAAGTAATCCTGCACAAACCCTACAAATTTCAGAACAATCAGAATCAGGATCAGGGCCCCTAAAACTCAGGGGGGGTATTCCCTACTCGACGATTATCCATATATCTTGCTGTCTAAATTGAATTTCGAGAAACCGTCGACTCAGCTAAGCTAGTTGGACACGTGGCAACCCTACGGTGAAAGGTGGACCTTCGCGTCACGCGAAGCCCATAGGGGGATCCCTCGCGTCACGCGAAGGGGTCAAATTATCAGTATAAATAGAGGATGTTGGGACTTGAATTCTGGAGTTGAAACGACGAAAAATTTCATTACATACACTGAGTTATCATAGAAACAGTTCTAAAACACACACGATCACGAAACGCTGCCGCAATAACAGGGTATTAACTCGATCGCTGCTACGATTCAATGTCCGATCGATTTAAACTATCCGACCGGATGTTTAAGCGCTATCCTTTGTCATTAATTGTGATTCCGACAAGATGTTTGAGTACCACCCGAACTTGGGGAATACTCTGTCATTCGTTGTGAATCCGATGGATGTTTAAGTGATTGCACTTTGTCATTTGTCGTGAGGGTTTTAATCTCGTGAGTTATCGTAAAAGCTGTATTAGTTACTTACCTAGTTCGTGTGCACTAGGTTACAAGACTAATCAATAAGCTAAGCTCTGCCTGTATAAATCTGCAATATCAAGGCTAACCAGTAGGCTAAATTCTGCCCGTATAGATCTGCATGTTTATAATGTGAGTCATTCTCTTTTTATCAAATTTGATTTCAAAAGCATGTTTATTTTCAAGGTTATAAATTACAGGGATTAAGTTTATGTAATCACCAAATTACAGCCAGTATGTGGGGTTTTGTATACATTACTTATTTCCCGTCACCATTGGACAACGAGTTAGCCAATGGGTGATCTGACCATAGTCACAGAAACGAGTCGAGTGACAAATACTGTGGGTAGTTGGTTGATATCTGAAACATTGTAATCTCCCTTAATACTGTAAATTATAACAAACGAGTCGTTTTCATAAAATGAATGAACTCACCAGTATTTCCCGCTGACAAAACCTTTTTCAAACATGTTTCAGGTAATTCCAGTAGATTGGAGTAAGAGATGGATACTACACTGAAAAGGCTTCAAGAAGTGGCTTATTTTATTAATTAAATTAAATTAAGAAATATTGTTTTATTTAATCAAATTTATCTTTATTAAAGCTACCATTGTAAAACATGGGTTTATCCCATCTATCTATTTAATAAAATCCGGTGTTTTCTAAACTCTGATATTTTTCCTAACTCACGGTCCTGATGAAATTTCCGCTGTGATACTTTTCAAAAAAATCACCGGTACCACTGGGCTGTTCGCGGCTCCCGATTCCGTCCAGGGTGGGTCGGGGGTCGTGACAATCTTGGCCAGGTCTTTACAATGACACTCAGGCTAGGTTTCACTCTTAAGATTCTTATTCAATATTTAATAGGCAGATTATTATTAAAAGGAATGATTTTGATTTATTTATTTCATATGTAATATTTATGCATATAATAGCAAAAATGAGATTTATACACTTAACATTCCAATAATCATACAAAGTACACACTGCCCTAAACGGGTCTTTTAACAGAACACTTACCCACGCAGGGGTCACACTGAAATATTAGTCCACACAGGGACTTAAACAAACAACATACCCTCGTAGGGGTTAACAGAAAGATAGGCCCACGCAGGGGCTCAACTGAAACAAGGAAACTACAATCAATAATTGAAGGATTCAATGGTCCTTCTTGCTCTTCCCTTTTATTAAACTGGTCAA
The DNA here is from genome assembly GCA_030545235.1 of Helianthus tuberosus. Classification (NCBI taxonomy): domain Eukaryota; kingdom Viridiplantae; phylum Streptophyta; class Magnoliopsida; order Asterales; family Asteraceae; genus Helianthus; species Helianthus tuberosus. The sequence continues at coordinate 8,254 of JARYGA010031358.1, forward strand.
TCCTTGGAAGAAACTTTGTCGCTCCCTGCGATCTCTGTGAAAGTCTCGCTCGACCTGGTCCAATCTTTGAAGAATTTCTTCCCGCTCGGGTGGGGAAAACCGTGGCGGCTGCGATTGTGTCCGAATTATAGGTCTGGCAGGTATTTGATACCCATGGGTTGGGTACCCTACTCCCCAAGGAGCTCCATACGGTCCTTCAGGGTTAAAGGCGTTGTAATTGGCCGCTACCAAGTATGGGTCGGCTTCAGCGTAATTGTAGTTGGTGTGAGCCGGCTGCTCAAACGGGTTGTATGCCATTGAACCAGTGTAGACAGGAATCGGGTTATCAAAACCCATCGGTGGTGGCTGCGGTGCAACTGGGTTTGAAGGCCCACCCATTTGAGGGTCTTCATGTAGTGGTGGATAATGACTGCCACTAGAGTGTCGAGGAGAGCTGAAGTGAAAATCTCCTCCACGCGCGGACATTCGCGCGCCTGTCCTCCTACGCCTTGGCGGTTCTGGAGGTGCTTGATTAACTGGTGGTGGTGGAGGCGGTGGCATGACAGCCACGAAACGCGAATCCCCAGAGGGATCCTGCTGCTGCTGGTGAGGCGACGAATGATGCGAGGATGTAAAATACCACTCGAACTGGTTAAACTGTGCCTGATAACTGTCTGGACCGCGGTAGGGTGATCCATGAAAAGACGAACCATCTGAAACCTCGATAGGATGGTCGGGCTCATTTTCCGACAGTGGCCCATAAGAGTTAGGAAAGGGAGGCGTCGAACTGTGTGAAACAGATCGTCTAGCAGGCTCAAAAAGGTTCCTCCTGTTCTCTTGAGGATCAGCACTCGCAGTGGCAGAAGGAGCTCGCGTGTGCAAAGGCTCTGCTTCGTGATCATTGGGGGCGGTGATTGGCCCCTTGCCTCGTCCTCTTCGTCGGAAAAATCTTGGCGGCATATTTAGCCCTGTAGATATAACATAAGATAACAACAAGCATATATAAAATAAAAGACAAAGTTAAAAATAAACTGAAACAAATTTGAATTGTTCCTATGTTCTTTGTCTAGACTTGAAAATTTTGGAATGTGCAATTGTGTAACTGAGATTAAACACAAAAGGCAGCGTTGGCTCTGATACCAACCTGTCACACCCCGATATTTACACGCTTGACCGGTGGGCCCGGTGGGGGAGTATCGTGACGTGGTTGGCAACATAACAGTTAAACAACACAATATTTAAATATGCACAGCGGAAGCAAAAGAAAGATATAATTCAACTTTAATAATTTATAATATCAAGTATCACAATAGTCGAAAGTTTATCCACAGAACGGATCAGAAATAAATAGGAAACAGTAGTTCAACAGACTTTAGGCATCTTAAGCTTGCGAGACTCTTTTGATGCTAAGGAGAAATCCAGCCAATTACGAGTAGTACCTGCACTTAATCTTTTTGGGAAAATACGTCAGTTTGCACTGGTAAATACATTCAACCGACTCATTTTGAAAAGTTTAATAAAATTGACTTGAATGCACGTGGCACAAACTTTTATAACTTGGGATAATTATTTAAATATATAATCTCGTAAAAGAATTACATGTTCCTTATGCGTTCAGTAGCCCGGGTCGTGCCGGGTTAAAGATCAATAGACACACCACATTATTTATTTGGCACTGACGGGTGTACGCCTACACCCCGCGCTTAGGTCGTGGCCATTTCGTAAAATGATGCCAAGGATATCCGGGACATGGTCATTAACCTCCCAAAGGCTTTAAGCAAATAAAACAATTTAAACGGGCCCCATCAAATATCAATTTAACCATCATACGTGGAAAGATTTAATGCCCGACGAAGCGGTATTTTATATACCGTGCCCCAAGCCCGTATAGGGAAAATAAGTTAAAAGTATTTACCTTTGCAAGTATAATTCTCAATTAGAAAAATGCGGGTAGCTTTTACCGGTTCTCCTATTCTGGAACAAAGGTTTATAATAACCTTTTAGAATCCTAACGGTCTTTAGTTAAGCTTAAGCTTAGACCGATACGGTTCAAACGCATGATTAAGCGAAGACCGGAATAGAATGTGATTTAGACCCGACAAGATTGAAGACTTGCCTTATATGGGTAATCTAAGCACATTCTGAATTTTGGGGTAAAACTGATAAGGTTTCACCCGTTTCGGCTAATTTATGTAAACTAGTTACATAAGCCGAACCGAATGCGCAAGAGGCGTAACGGGTGACCGCGAGAGTCATTTGCAGGTTTCCAAAGTTAATATGCCTTAAATATGTTGTGATATCAGTAGGATACCTTCCATTATGCCCAAAACGAATTAAAACACAAACTATGTCCCGTAGGGGTAGTTTGGTCATTTATAAGGTTATAAAAGAGTTTAACTATTAACCTGAGTTACAGGTCTGATATGATCAGCAAAAATACTTAATTTAGTAAGTTATAACAGTAGGGTATTTCATATATGTGAAATTTATCAATTATAACCAAATTATGCACCGTAGGGGCATTTTGGTAATTTCACATAAGTCGAAAAGCTCAAAACTGAAGTCTGAGTTAAACAACTTTTGCTTACTGTTAAAATATCATAATTTACCTAAAATATCAGTAGGTATCAACCCTTGTATGTTTAAAATAGTTTTAGTACATACTATGCGTTAAAAACGCTTAAAAAGGCGATTAGAAGCCGTTTCCGGGTTCTATATCGAAAGCTGATGTTTTTATTATTCCAGAAGGTCTAAAATAATTTATTTATCATACAAAATCAGTAGCAAAAAGTTTGGGGTCAAAAAGATGTGTAAAACTCATTTTATAGCTAAGTCAACCGTTAATTACGATGGTTTGACTTTTAAGCTAAAACTAAGCAAAAACTTAACTAAGAAAGGTTAAGCATACTTACTGAAGTCCTATGCACGATTAGGAAAGACTTGGGTCTGCTCTTAAGCTCCAAGAAGCTCCAGAAATGCAGAAATGAGGTGTGAAGAAATGGTTGCAACCTTGTGGCCTTTTATAGTGTTCAAAACCTCATGGATTGTTGACACACAAGTCTAACAATGGCCTTGGATCATTTCCAGATGTCCCTAAGTGTCTAGGGGTTGTTTAGGGGTCGTGCAAGATGAGGAAAATCGTTTTAAGTTGGTTAAAATGGAGTTGGCAGACAAGAACCCAAAGAATTCGGAGCAGAAGGCCCCTCGCGGCACGCGTAGACCCCCCCCCCAGGGTCCTCGCGTGGCGCGACGCCCCATCTGATCAAATCTGAAATTTTTGATTTTTATGCTTTGGTCCTTGGCTCTTGGAAACTTTGCTTCGACTTTATTTCTTGCACTTTGAACCCTCCAAATTGACTTATAAGGGCTTCAAGACATATACCCACTTTGTTAAGTCCTCGGTTAACTTTGTGTTCACCCGAAAAGTCATAAACTTCATCGTTGACGCTTTTAACCCTTTGTATACGAATTTGATCATAACCTTCTCATACGATAACGAAACTTCATGAAATTTATATCGTGCATTCTAGTGAGCATAATTAACCATTACAAAGCGTCAGGTTTGCTAAAAGGTCACTCAGAGGTATAACTTAAACATGTTGACACATTTAACCCCTGTAGTTTGTAATCTCTCACTTTCTTTCATATTTAGCTTCGTATGATCCATGATTTATTCGTTTGAAGGTTTAAACATCATGTAGGGTTATTGTAAAGTATATTTATTCACTGTTGACATTTTAAACCCGTATATTCACATACTTTCCATGTTTGTCAACTTTAGTCCTTTCAGAACATTCTTTCACACGTTAAAACTTATGACACGTGTCAATACATTATAGGACGTGAATTTTAGAGGTGTTACATCCTCACCCCCTTAAAAGAAATCTCGACCTCGAGATTTACTGAAATAAATGAGGGTATTTTTCTTTCATAGTGGACTCAACCTCCCACGTGTATTCGGGACCTCTACGGGCATCCCATTTTACCTTTACTATAGGCACATGCTTCCTTCGAAGCTTCTTGACCTGTCGATCCTCGATCAACACAGGTTTTTCAACAAATTTTAAGCTCTCTTCTATGTGCACATCTGTATGTGGTATGACCAGTGATTCATCAGCGAAACACTTCTTCAGATTGCAGATGTGGAAAACATTATGAATACCACTGAGCTCTTCCGGTAAGTTTAACTTATAGGCAACTGGTCCGACTCGTTCGATAACCTCGAAAGGTCCTATGTATCTCGGGCTTAGTTTGCCTTTCTTACCAAATCGCATCACTCCCTTCCAGGGTGATATTTTAAGCAACACCTTTTCACCTACCTCGAATTTCATAGGTTTACGCTTTAGATCCGCGTAGCTTTTCTGCCTATCCCTGGCAGCTTTCAGGCGGTCACGAATCTGGACAATCTTTTCCGTCGTTTCAAAGACTATTTCCGGACCTGACAGTTGGACATCTCCAACTTCTGCCCAACAAACGGGCGTTCTACACTTTCTACCGTATAAGGCCTCGAAAGGCGCAGCCTTAATGCTGGTATGGTAGCTATTGTTGTAAGAGAACTCGATTAATGGTAGGTGGTTATCCCAACTACCACCTAAATCAATCACACATGCACGTAGCATGTCTTCCAATGTTTGGATGGTACGCTCACTCTGTCCGTCAGTCTGAGGGTGGTAAGCCATACTGAAATTTAAGCGCGTGCCCAAAGATTGTTGGAAACTTTTCCAAAAATGTGACGTGTACCTAGTATCTCTGTCGGAGATAATAGCCACATGTACGCCATGTAAAGCTACAATCTTATCTACGTATAATTGGGCTAACATGTCGGAGCTATAGGTCTCCTTTATGGGTAGGAAATGTGCTGACTTAGTCAGTCTATCAACTGTCACCCATATCGTATCATTTCCTTTCCTTGTCTTAGGTAACTTGGTGATAAAATCCATTGTCACCATTTCCCACTTCCATGTGGGAAGTTCAGGCTGTTGTAGCAAACCTGACGGTTTTTGATGTTCTGCCTTGACTTGCCACATGTCAAGCATTTAGCTACATAGGCGGCTACAGACTTTTTCAAGCCTATCCACCAATAGTTTGCCTTCAGATCCTGGTACATCTTATCAGCTCCAGGATGAACGGAATATTTAGAGCTGTGGGCTTCCTGGAGGATAACATCTCGAAGTCCTCCATAAACAGGAACCCATATTCTTCCATTTAACCTCAGGATTTCGTCCTTGCCCTGAGATAATTGCTCTTCAGTGACTCCTAGCCTTTCGTTAGGATAGTTGGCTTCCAACACAGCTTCCTTCTGTGCAGCTAACAACCTTTCATTCAAACTGTTCTTTATCTCAATGCTCTTGGCATTGATTCGGATGGGTTTCACTCTTTCCTTCCGACTTAAGGCATCGGCGACCACATTTGCCTTACCTGGATGGTATCGGATTTCACAATCATAATCATTCAACGTTTCCATCCAACGTCGTTGCCTCATGTTCAAATCCTTTTGGTTGAACAGGTGCTGGAGGCTCTTGTGATCATAATAGATCACAAACTTGATCCCATACAAATAGTGCCTCCATAGCTTCAGTGCAAATACAACGGCACCCAACTCCAAGTCATGGGTGGTGTAATTCTTTTCGTGCACTTTTAATTGACGTGACGCATAGGCAATAACTTTGCCTTTCTGCATAAGCACACATCCCATCCCGGTGTGTGATGCATCACAATATACCACAAACTCTTCTATCCCATCAGGCAATGTCAACACAGGAGCATTGCTCAACTTCTGCTTGAGAATGTCAAAGGATTCCTGCTGCTTAGGGCCCCAAAACAAACTTAACCTTCTTGCGTGTTAACGAAGTTAGGGGCGCAGCAATCCTTGAGAAGTTTTCAATGAAGCGTCTGTAGTATCCTGCCAATCCCAAGAAACTGCGAATTTTTGTGGGTGTCTTTGGTTCCTGCCAATTCATGACAGCTTCAACCTTAGCGGGGTCCACTTGGATTCTGCGTTCGCTAACCATATGTCCAAGAAATTGGACTTCGCGAAGCCAGAATTCACATTTAGAGAATTTGGCATAGAGCTTCTCCTGCTGAAGTAGTGAAAGAATACATTGAAGATGCTTCTCATGATCAGCCTTGTTCTTCGAGTAGATGAGGATGTCGTCTATGAAGACGGTGACAAATTTGTCCAAGTAGGGCTTGCAGACGCGATTCATGAGATCCATAAATGCGGCAGGTGCATTACTGAGCCCAAAAGGCATCACTAGGAACTCGTAATGACCATAACGAGTCCTAAATGCAGTCTTGTGTACATCTTCATCTTTAACCTTCAATTGATGATAACCTGACCTTAAGTAAATCTTGGAGAAGTAGCTTACCCCTTGGAGTTGATCGAACAGATCGTCGATTCTGGGCAATGGGTACCTATTCTTGATAGTGACTTTATTAAGCTCACGGTAATCGATGCACAGACGTATCGATCCATCCTTCTTCTTGACAAATAAGATTGGTGCTCCCCAAGGAGACGAACTAGGTCTAATGAAACCTTTGGCTAGCAATTCGTCTAGTTGCGTTCTTAATTCCTTCATCTCCGTTGGTGCCAATCTATAAGGTGCTCTAGCAACAGGTGCTGCTCCAGGGATGATGTCAATTCTGAATTCGACTTGCCTATCTGGTGGTAAACCAGGTAGTTCTTCAGGAAAAACTTTCGGGTATTCAGAAATGACGAGGATATCTTCCATCTTTGGTTTAGGCTCATCAATAATCACTTGTGCCATGTAGATGACACAACCCTTCTTTAAACACTTAGAGGCCTTGAGCATAGTCACTTGCTCAGGCAGTCCATACTGGGTATCTCCCCGAATGGTAAGTGATTCACCAGACGGAGTCTTAATCACCACTTGCTTCTTGTTGCAGACGATTTGGGCCTGGTTATGAGATAACCAGCCCATACCCAAAACTATGTCAAAACCGGCTAACTTAAAGGGAAGTAGGGACAGAGGAAAAGAGTGGTTCTTAATGTATATAACACATCCATCTAATACAGTTGAGACGGTTTCTATGGTGCCATCTGCTAACTCCACCTCATAGTTCACACTTAAGGTTTTGACAGGTAAATTCATCAATTTGCAAAACTTATTATCTACGAAAGACTTATCAGCGCCTGAATCAAAAGCACTCTTGCATAGACATCATTTACAAGGAAAGTACCTGTAATCACATTGTCGTCTTGAACTGCTTCCTTTGCATCCATTCTGAAGAACCTAGCATTGGTCTTCTTTCCTTCATCGTCTTTCTTTGCATATTTTGGGTAGTTGGTCTTAATGTGCCCCTTTTCATTGCAATGGTAGCACGTTGCGTCTTTCAGCTTCTTGCAATCCAAGGTCTTGTGTTCCTTGGACTTGCATATTCCACATGCAAAAGTTTTCGACTGGGTCTGCGAGTTTGACTCATACCTGCACTTCCCGAAGTGCTGTCTCTTGCAGATCTTACACTTGGGCTTATCACCAGACTGATGCCCATCTTTCTTAGACTCAGACCCTTTCCCGTGGTCATTGTTTCCTCGATGCTTCTTGTTTGACATTCGTGAAGTGTCATCTTCACGTTTCCTCTTCCTGGCATCCGAGTTCCTCAGCAATCTCTGTCGGACCGCGTCCAGAGTGAGGGACAAGGATATGTCAGTTACCGATCTGAAAGTAGTCGGCCGAGATGCCTTCACGCTTGCCTTTATTTCTGGGGCTAAACCCTCGATGAAACGAGCTATGCGTTTGGGTTCCGGGGTCACCAGATACGGAACCAATCTTGACAAGGTGTTGAAGCTCGTGAGGTAAGCTTGACAGTCGAGATTCTTGATAACCAACGATAAGAAATCAGACTCAATCTTTTCGACCTCATGCTGAGGAGAGTAATTCTCCCTGATGAGGGCAACAAATTGTTCCCATGACATGTTGTACAATGGGATCTTCCCAGACGCCTGTATCAACGATCTCCACCAGGCTAAGGCCTCGCCTTTGAACGATTGAGATACAAACTTTACTACATCCCTTTCAGTGCATCCGCTGATATCAACCACCGTGTCCGTCTCATCCAGCCACGTCATACAGTCAATGGCTCCTTTCTCCCCAGTGAAATCCCGGGGTTTGTAGGAAACAAAATATTTATAAGAGCAACCCTTGTCACGGGGTCCTTGATTAACAACAATCTTTTGAGATGGATCACTATGATGATTTGAGGAGTGACGATCGTCATCTCCTTTCTTGGGTTCATCCTTCTTGGGAGGTGGCTTGCTGTGAGCCTCAGAGTGAGTTTTAGGTTTTGAATGCGGCGTGGATAGGGTCCTGCTTCGAGTCCCACTATATTCTTCATACTGCCGCTCTAAGGCCTTTGTAACAGCGTCGTCTACTAACGCTTTCAGTTCAGCACCCGTTATATTAATTCGGGCGTTATCATTGTTCTCCCTTGGGTGACTATTAATTTCATCCGAGTCAGCCGTTTTAACTTAAACTATTACATAAGACAATAACAATAGTTTACTAGGGAGTTTATTATAGAATTGTCTTTTATAGCAATTCGTTAACCATGGTAACACAAGCCATATTTGGTTAATTTGTTAATCATATTTATTTAGGATTTTTATCATAATTTATCCTAATTATAAAAACAATAATAGTTTTATTAGTAGCACAAAAGGCCTAGTCACAAGGACATTTTTAAATTATAAGCTATGATTTCCGAGAATCAAGGCTTTTAAGGTTTGAACATAGTTCATTACCTTTTTCGGACAGGGAGTCATAGCTACCACTGTCTTTTGGCTCATGTAGAAATGAGCAAGGCCCGTAGGCACTATATTACCAATGTATGGTCAAAATATGATCATCTCAATTGATGATTTAAACCCATGATTCAGAGATCATTTAGTTGGGTTAGGAATCTTCTAAAGAATCCTATTACAAAGATGACGAGTGTGATTTTAACGAATCACGGCTGCCAGGAGCGTTAACATGTTTTCATATGTTAACTGGGATCTGAATCTTTTAAACAGGTCTTACCATCTTTGTAACATTCCTATTTTTATATAAGAATTATAGGTTTGGTTAAATTTATTAACCACTAGTAACTAGTTTATTTTAATATAAATATTCAACCCAAATAGTTTCAAACACTATTATATATAGTTGGTTGAAATATTATACTAATTAATTGGCCCGTATATGGGTGACATTTCTAATAAAATAAAAGTATATAAAAACTTATATTATTAATCGGGTAGATTACGGGTAAGTTGAATACTAGAAATATGAAGTACCTGGACGGGCCCAGGAACCATTTAAATATTAAAACTATAAAAATACATTATATTTGAACATACTCTATTTTTAATAAAACTTGGTTCAAAATTGTAACTATAAATATTCTCGTCCTAATGACATATTTATTATTTTCTAAAAAGTTATATTTTAGAAGTTATAAGCACCGAATAAGTAAAGTAGTTAAATTAATAATAATAATAATAATAATAATAAAGAAATTAAACCATATGAAAGAACTGTCGTATCTCTACCTCTTTCACATTTCATGTCATCTATTTTTAAAATTTACATTTGATTTCTTTATGAATACACATGTAATCAGATAAGAACAAAACATAAAATAATAAAATAACAATTAAAAGTTTACATAGTATACGTGTAGGAATTTAAAGCCTTTATTGATACGTGGCTCAATTTTAGAAAAGAAGATCAAACATTTGCGTGAATGTTAAGCTACAAGCAGTATATATAGAACCTACAACATTCAAAGGTAGGTGCTCATTTTTCTATCTCCTGTATCGCCTTCCTATTTCTTACACCCACTATTTCTCATGAAATCATATATATATATATATATATATTCTTATATTCACCATAATAAATAAAGTTTTGCCCGTTTTAAGTGTTTTAACTCCCGATCACCGCTACCCTTTCCGATTGATCTGAGCCTCATAACGTATGTCAGGGCTCTGCCCGACTAAGTTGTTGGGATTCGGTCTCGGGACATCGGGACAAGGTTGAATTAGGGGTACTATACTTAACACGAATACAAAAATATATATTATATATTTTTAGAAGTTATACCCAAAATTCTACCAGGAGATTTTCTAGTTGAACCCTAAAGTTACAAAGTGGGTCTATTCTCTTTTCTCACCATTTTATTTCCTTTTTGTCCCAAACCATAACAACTCTCAACAAAACTATTATTTATTATTATATTTTGTACAATAAGAAACCCTAGTTAAGACACTTAAGTAATCCTGCACAAACCCTACAAATTTCAGAACAATCAGAATCAGGATCAGGGCCCCTAAAACTCAGGGGGGGGGGGGGTATTCCCTACTCGACGATTATCCATATATCTTGCTGTCTAAATTGAATTTCAAGAAACCGTCGACTCAGCTAAGCTAGTTGGACACGTGGCAACCCTATGGTGAAAGGTGGACCTTCGTGTCATGCGAAGCCCATAGGGGGATCCCTCGCGTCACGCGAAGGGGTCAAATTCTCAGTATAAATAGAGGATGTTGGGACTTGAATTCTGGAGTTGAAACGACGAAAAATTTCGTTACATACACTGAGTTATCATAGAAACAGTTCTAAAACACACACGATCACGAAACGCTGCCGTAATAACAGGGTATTAACTCGATCGCTGCTACGATTCAATGTCCGATCGATTTAAACTATCCGACCGGATGTTTAAGCGCTATCCTTTGTCATTAATCGTGATTCCGACAAGATGTTTGAGTACCACCCGAATTCGGGGAATACTCTGTCATTCGTTGTGAATCCTATGGATGTTTAAGTGATTGCACTTTGTCATTTTTCGTGAGTGTTTTAATCTCGTGAGTTATCGTAAAAGTTGTATTAGTTACTTACCTAGTTCGTGTGCACTAGGTTACAAGACTAATCAATAAGCTAAGCTCTGCCTGTATAAATCTGCAATATCAAGGCTAACCAGTAGGCTAAATTCTGCCCGTATAGATCTGCATGTTTATAATGTGAGTCATTCTCTTTTTATCAAATTTGATTTCAAAAGCATGTTTATTTTCAAGGTTATAAATTACAGGGATTAAGTTTATGTAATCACCAAATTACAGCCAGTATGTGGGGTTTTGTATACATTACTTATTTCCCGTCACCATTGGACAACGAGTTAGCCAATGGGTGATCTGACCATAGTCACAGAAACGAGTCGAGTGACAAATACTTTGGGTAGTTGATTGATATCTGAAACATTGTAATCTCCCTTAATACTGTAAATTATAACAAATGAGTCGTTTTCATAAAATGAATGAACTCACCAGTATTTCCCGCTGACAAAACCTTTTTCAAACATGTTTCAGGTAATTACAGTAGATTGGAGTAAGAGATGGATACTACACTGAAAAGGCTTCAAGAAGTGGTTTATTTTACTAATTAAATTAAATTAAGAAATATTGTTTTATGTAATCAAATTTATCTTTATTAAAGCTACCATTGTAAAACATGGGTTTATCCCATCTATCTATTTAATAAAATCCGGTGTTTTCTAAACTCTGATATTTTTCCTAACTCATGGTCCTGATGAAATTTCCGCTGCGGTACTTTTCAAAATAATCACCGGTACCACTGGGCTGTTCGCGGCTCCCGATTCCGTCCAGGGTGGGTCGGGGGTCGTGACAATCTTGGCCAGGTCTTTACAATGACACTCAGGCTAGGTTTCACTCTTAAGATTCTTATTCAATATTTAATAGGCAGATTATTATTAAAAGGAATGATTTTGATTTATTTATTTCATATGTAATATTTATGCATATAATAGCAAAAATGAGATTTATACACTTAACATTCCAATAATCATACAAAGTACACACTGCCCTAAACGGGTCTTTTAACAGAACACTTACCCACGCAGGGATCACACTGAAATATTAGTCCACGCAGGGACTTAAACAAACAACATACCCTCGTAGGGGTTAACAGAAAGATAGGCCCACGCAGGGGCTCAACTGAAACAAGGAAACTACAATCAATAATTGAAGGATTCAATGGTCCTTCTTGCTCTTCCCTTTTATTAAACTGGTCAATCCTTGGAAGAAACTTTGTCGCTCCCTGCGATCTCTGTGAAAGTCTCGCTCGACCTGGTCCAATCTTTGAAGAATTTCTTCCCGCTCGGGTGGGGAAAACCGTGGCGGTTGCGATTGTGTCCGAATTATAGGTCTGGTAGGTATTTGGTACCCATGGGTTGGGTACCCTACTCCCCAAGGAGCTCCATACGGTCCTTCAGGGTTAAAGGCGTTGTAATTGGCCGCTACCAAGTATGGGTCGGCTTCAGCGTAATTGTAGTTGGTGTGAGCCGGCTGCTCAAACGGGTTGTATGCCATTGAACCAGTGTAGGCAGGAATTGGGTTATCAAAACCCATCGGTGGTGGCTGCGGTGCAACTGGGTTTGAAGGCCCACCCATTTGAGGGTCTTCATGTAGTGGCGGATAATGACTGCCACTAGAGTGTCGAGGAGAGCTGAAGTGAAAATATCCTCCACGCGCGGACATTCGCGCGCCTGTCCTCTTACGCCTTGGCGGTTCTGGAGGTGCTTGATTAACTGGTGGTGGTGGAGGCGGTGGAGTGACAGCCACGAAACGCGAATCCCCAGAGGGATCCTGCTGCTGCTGCTGCTGGTGAGGCGACGAATGATGCGAGGGTGTAAAATACCACTCGAACTGGTTAAACCGTGCCAGATATCTGTCTGGACCACGGTAGGGTGATCCATGAAAAGACGAACCATCTGAGACCTCGATAGGATGGTTGGGCGTCCCGGTTGCAGGTTCGACGGGATCCGTGTCCTCGTCCATGTCTTCTGCATGATCGCCGGAGAAATGATCCTCTGGCCCCAATGGGTTAAAACCCACTGGTTCTTGTATGTAGTTTTCCAGGTTAAACCGGCCCTGAAAGACGGGAGTGGGGTCTCCAAAGGAATGGTGCGATAAGGATCGCTGTAGGGGTATATAGGAAGGTTGAGGGTTATCGGGCTCATTTTCCGACTGTGGCCCATAAGAGTTAGGAAAGGGAGGCGTCGAACTATGTGAAACAGATCGTCTAGCAGACTCAAAAAAGGTTCCTCCTGTTCTCTCGAGGATCAGCACTCGCAGTGGCAGAAGGAGCTTGCGTGTGCGAAGGCCCTGCGTCGTGATCATTGGGGGCGGTGATTGGCCCCTTGCCTCGTCCTCTTCGTCGGAAAAATCTTGGCGGCATATTTAGCCCTGTAGATATAACATAAGATAACAACAAGCATATATAAAATAAAAGACAAAGTTAAAAATAAACTGAAACAAATTTGAATTGTTCCTATGTTCTTTGTCTAGACTCGAAAATTTTGGAATGTGCAATTGTGTAACTGAGATTAAACACAAAAGGCTAGTGTTTAATTCACTCAGCGTTGGCTCTGATACCAACCTGTCACGCCCCGATATTTACACGCTTGACCGGTGGGCCCGGTGGGGGAGTATCGTGATGTGGTTGGCAACATAACAGTTAAACAACACAATATTTAAATATGCACAGCGGAAGCAAAAGAAAGATATAATTCAACTTTAATAATTTGTAATATCAAGTATCACAATAGTCGAAAGTTTATCCACAGAACGGATCAGAATTAAATAGGAAACAGTAGTTCAACAGACTTTAGGCATCTTAAGCTTGCGAGACTCTTTTGATGCTAAGGAGAAATCCAGCCAATTACGAGTAGTACCTGCACTTAATCTTTTTGGGAAAATACGTCAGTTTGCACTGGTAAATACATTCAACCGACTCATTTTGAAAAGTTTAATAAAATTGATTTGAATGCACGTGGCACAAACTTTTATAACTTGGGATAATTATTTAAATATATAATCTCGTAAAATAATTACATGTTCCTTATGCGTTCAGTAGCCCGGGTCGTGCCGGGTTAAAGATCAATAGACACACCACATTATTTATTTGGCACTGACGGGTGTACGCCTACACCCCGCGCTTAGGTCGTGGCCATTTCGTAAAATGATGCCAAGGATATCCGGGACATGGTCATTAACCTCCCAAAGGCTTTAAGCAAATAAAACAATTTAAACGGGCCGATAAAATATCAATTTAACCATCATACGTGGAAAGATTTAATGCCCGACCAAACGGTATTTTATATACCGTACCCCAAGCCCGTATAGGGAAAATAAGTTAAAAGTATTTACCTTTGCAAGTATAATTCTCAATTAGCAAAATGCGGGTAGCTTTTACCGGTTCTCCTATTCTGGAACAAATGTTTATAATAACTTATTAGAATCCTAACGGTCTTTAGTTAAGCTTAAGCTAGACCGATACGGTTCAAACGCATGATTAAGCGAAGACCGGAATAGAAGATTTAGACCCGAAAAGATTGAAGACTTGTCTTATATGGGTAATCTAAGCACATTCTGAATTTTGGGGTAAAACTGATAAGGTTTGAGCCGTTTCGGCTAATTTATGTAAACTAGTTACATAAGCCGAACCGAACGCGCAAGAGGCGTAACGGGTGACCGCGAGAGTCATTTGCAGGTTTCCTACGTTAATATGCCTTAAATATGTTGTGATATCAGTAACATACCTTCCATTATGCCCAAAACGAATTTAAACACAAACTATGCCCCGTAGGGGTAGTTTGGTCATTTATAAGGTTATAAAAGAGTTTAAGTATTAACCTGAGTTACATGTCTGATATGATCAACAAAAATACTTAATTTACTAAGTTATAACAGTAGGGTATTTCATATATGTGAAATTTATCAATTAGCAAAATGCGGGTATCAACCCTTGTATGTTTAAAATAGTTTTAGTACATACTATGCGTTAAAAACGCTTAAAAAGGCGATTAGAAGCCGTTTCCGGGTTCTATATCGAAAGCTGATATTTTTATTATTCCAGAAGGTCTAAAATAATTTATTTATCATACAAAATCAATAGCAAAAGGTTTGGGGTCAAAAAGATGTGTAAAACTCATTTTATAGCCCGAAAGGGCAAAACCGACAATTACCGAATCAAGCCTATGACTCTAAGTTATGCTCAGCCTAAAATTAATTAAAAATCTTCAAAAATCCCAAAATAATATATTACATCAGTGGGTAAAGAGTTTGATATCAAAAAGTGGGTTTAAATAGGCTATATGCTAATTACGCCGTTAAATCGCTAATAAGCTTTCTAATTACGCTAATGAGCATAACTCTCAATCTACACCTCAAACTGATGTCAAATTTTGGGTACAAGTTTATATATCAGTAGTTAAGGTTTCTACTCTTTTACATTTTCAAAAATCATGTTTTATGGTGAAAAGGGCATAATGGTCAACATATAGGCAATTAACGGAATCATGCATATTAATTGGTTAACTAATGAACCATGGTGTATAATCACAGAGGGTTATACTAGCATGTAACCTGGTCCAATTAAAGCTCTAAGGCATTTCTAAAACATGCTTAAACGGGTCAGAACTGAAAGTCAAAGCGAAAGTCAAACTATGCGACTTTCGGTTCCGAACCGGGTCTCTACTGAAAATTGTCGGGTTGAACATGTTTGGACATGTTCTTACATTAATTACCAAGTTATAATAATGATCAAACAGGTTGTATGGGTTCTACATTGCTAATTATATATTAATTTGAAACTAAGTATCCTGTTGACTTTTTAATAACAAGTTTGACCCGACAAACGACCTAGTTAGAGTGGGAATCAGAGGGTGCCCTTTTAAGGGTTTATTGCCCACATAATTACCAACTTATAACTACTTTCAATTCGACTAATCACTGAACCATCAATGATTAATCGCTAAGTCAACCGTTAATTACGACGGTTTGACTTTTAAGCTAAAACTAAGCAAAAACTTAACTAAGAAAGGTTAAGCATACTTACTGAAGTCCTATGCACGATTAGGAAAGACTTGGGTCTGCTCTTAAGCTCCAAGAAGCTCCAGAAATGCAGAAATGAGGTGTGAAGAAATGGTTGCAACCTTGTGGCCTTTTATAGTGTTCAAAACCTCATGGATTGTTGACACACAAGTCTAACAATGGCCTTGGATCATTTCCAGATGTTCCTAAGTGTCTAGGGGTTGTTTAGGGGTCGTGAAAGATGAGGAAAATCATTTTAAGTTGGTTAAAATGGAGTTGGCAGACAAGAACCCAAAGAATTCGGAGCAGAAGGCCCCTCGCGGCACGCGTAGACCCCCCCCCCCCCCCAGCGTCCTCGCGTGGCGCGACGCCCCATCTGATCAAATCTGAAATTTTTGATTTTTATGCTTTGGTCCTTGGCTCTTGGAAACTTTGCTTCGACTTTATTTCTTGCACTTTGAACCCTCCAAATTGACTTATAAGGGCTTCAAGACATATACCCACTTTGTTAAGTCCTCGGTTAACTTTGTTTTCACCCGAAAAGTCATAAACTTCATCGTTGACGCTTTTAACCCTTTGTATACGAATTTGATCATAACATTCTCATACGATAACGAAACTTCATGAAATTTATATCGTGCATTCTAGTGAGCATAATTAACCGTTACAAAGCGTCGGGTTTGCTAAAAGGTCACTCAGAGGTATAACTTAAACATGTTGACACATTTAACCCCTGTAGGTTGTAATCTCTCACTTTCTTTCATATTTAGCTTCGTATGATCCATGATTTATTCGTTTGAAGGTTTAAACATCATGTAGGGTTATTGTAAAGTATATTTATTCACTGTTGACATTTTAAACCCGTATATTCACATACTTTCCATGTTTGTCAACTTCAGTCCTTTCAGAACATTCTTTCACACGTTCAAACTTATGACACGTGTCAATACATTATAGGACGTGAATTTTCGAGGTGTTACAAGGAGGAGGAAGAAGAAGAAGAGGAGCATGCTGCCAAGTTGGTAAGCAGGAAAAGAAGTAGAACTGAGACCACTGCTAGTGGGTCTGTTGCGCCGAAGGCCGGTGCGGTTCCCTTGATTGGGAAGCAGAGCAACTTGCGCTCCCTTTACAGATTTTCTCCTGGTTAGTTTTCCTTAGTTTCTTTGCTCTTTGTTGCTTCCTCTTTTTTAACACTTAGCTTCTGCAGAGGCCAAGAAGAAGACCCCTGAGAAGAAGGGTGTCGCGTTTACAGAGCCCTCAGAGCCGGCGCAGAAAAGGCCCAAGGTTACCATCAAACCTTTCAAGACTGCTAGTGTAGAGTCTGAGAAGGATAAACAGGTTGCTGAGGGGGAGAAGGCGAAAGCTGCTGAAGAAGAGAAGAGGAAGAAGGCTGCGGAAGAGAAGAAAAAGAAAGCTGAGGATGAGAAGAGGAAGAAAGCTGTTGAAAGAGAGGAGAGAGAGAGAAATAAGGAAAAGGAGAAGGATAAAGCGGCTGTTGACAAGCCTATCGGAGGTGAGCCAAAGGATACCGGGGGCGCCGCTCTAATTACTCGTGATAAGGCGCAGGGTCCGGAGGTTGTTCAAACTACAGGGCTTGACCAGCCCCATCATGAGAAAAGGAAAGAGCCCGAGGCTGTGAAAACTACCCAGGCTGCTGCGGGTGGCGCGAGTTCTGGTGGTGCTGAAGGGTTTGTGCCTCAATCTCCCATCGGTCCTAAGGATACTTTGGGAGATCTTTATTACAAGACTTATACTGAGGAGGTGCGTGGTAACGCTCCACATCAAGCTCCCTGGGGTCTGAAGCAGAAGGATACATTTATGGACTTCGCGTCCTGTCGTGATTGGTTCTTTAATTCTTTCCCTCCTGGTGAAGTTAACCGAAAAAGGGCGCGAACCCATGATGGGTTGTACCAGGCGTACATTGTTGGAGAGGCCAACGCTCGCTCCGCCAATCACCAGATCATGCGCGAATTGCGCACAATGGTCAAGGAGCGGGCGGAATGGGAAAAGTATCGTGAGTGCCTGTTGAAGCAGGTTAAAGATTATGAGAAGGCTGCCTTTGTTGAAGAGAAGGCCCAGTTTGAATCTGATAAGAAATCAGAAGAGTGGGGCCGTGAAGGCCTTAAGGCTAAGCTTCGTGCTGCTCAGGATCTGCTGGCGAAGGAGACGGCTGAATGGAAGAAGATATGCGAGAAGGATAATCAGCGCGTGTATGCAGCTCGCGAGAAGATTACTGATCTTGAGGGTAAAGTTGCTGAGCTGACCGGGAAGGTCGAGAATGTGCAGGTTGCTAAGGAGCAAGCTGAGGTTTGTAAAACGTTTACCCTTTTCCTCTATGTTTTGTTTGCATAATAGCCTAAGTCTTTTGCCCTTTGTAGGTTGAGCTGGCTGAGGTGAAGGCGCAGCTGTCTGGTAAGGACAAGGATTTGATAGCCAAGGACGTCGAGATTGCTGAGTTGAAACGTCGCCTCCAAGAGCAGGTTGACAAAAGCGAGTCCTTGGAAATCGACATTGAAGCCGAGAAAGTTAAGGCTGCTACTGCTGAGGAGGCCAAACAGAAGGCTGAGGAAGCGCGAGACATTAGCACATCTGCTCTCAATGTGGCACAAAACAACTACTCCGAGGCTCAAGGCATCGTTGATACTTTGGTCTCCGAGGCTGAGTGGCTGCGCGGCAGAGGATTAGTTATGGTATAATTTTCCTCTTAACTTTGGCTTTATTCATCAAAACCTGGTGTCTTATGTATCGCGTTTGTTGTAGATGGCCAACTCCATCTTAAATGCTGGAGAACTAGATAAAGCTGTTGCTGCTCTTATAGATGCTTCTCGCGCGGTTGGTCACCGAGGCGGTTATCTGGAGTGTGCGCAGCATGTTGAAGAGATTTATGAGCAAGAGTTTGACACAAGTCATTGCTCAGTGACGAACGGAGCTGATGCCGAGTTGGCACGCGCTGAAAATGCTTATGATCACCTATCATTGCCCGTCATGGACTTGGTCGCAAAGGCTCTAGAGCATGATGACTGGTGCCACCGCCTAAAGACCATTCTCGACCCACCAGAAACTGTTAAATTATCTGATGAGGAGGAAACGGCGGGCAATGATGGCGATGGCGAAGGCGATGGTGATGGCGATAAGCACGACGATGATGATGCTGGTGATGGCTTTGAATAGATAGTGTTGACAGGCTTTGTGCCTTGTAATTGTTAATCTTTAGGTGACAAATGTAACCTGTTGCGCGGTCGCGTTTGTTTTGAATCAATGATAGTTTGTTTTTAACTATTGCGCATTTGCGCTTGTTAAATATAATGTTTATGTTTATTCTGTCCAGTTATAATTATTGCACTGTTGTTAGAAACTTTGGTTAAGTTAGTGCGAATAAATGTAAGTGTGGCTCTTGTGCGAGTGTCACTACCCGGGCTCGCGCTATGTTCGCGGAGGACCTTGGGGGCATAACTCAAGAGCTCGTAATTTACTGTAGTGTTTTCGTGCTAATCAAAAGTTTAAATTGCATTTGTAACGTAGAAGTCATCATGATAAAAGAAAACATAAGTCGCATGCTTTCATTGATTAAGAAACAGGCGCTTAGGCCAACATACATCGCATTTACGTAACATAAGGGCGTTTAGCCAACATAGGAAATTGAAAAAGGCGCGTGGCCAACATGAGTGAGTAAAGGCGCAAGGCCGAGAGCAGTTACATATAGCACTTGCGCAGTTGTTGCGCGTTCCACGTGCGTGGGATGATGTATCCATCCAGAGTGCGCAATTTATATGCCCCTTTTCCTAGCACCTCATGCACCAAGTATGGGCGTAGCTTTCCTGGGCGTTCAGCGTTTGAGGCTTCATTGTCTCTGAAGACATATTCTCCTGGAGTGAAGGTACAAATGCGCACTCTTGCATTGTAATACCTTTCCAGCTGTGTCTTGTACTTGGCTTCTTTGATCCGCGCAATTTCGCGTCTTTCTTCCAGTAAGTCCAAGTCGAGACGGCGCTCTGCCTCGTTATCAACCGTGTTGACTGCTGTCAAGCACGGTGAGGGGAGTCCAACTTCAGCTGGGATAACTGCCCCCGAGCCATAGACTAGGCTAAAGGGAGTTTCGCCAGTACTTGTTTTCGGCATGGTTCGATGAGCCCATAGGATGCTTGGGAGCTCATCTTCCCATCCTCTTCTCTTTGTGCCCAGTCGGGCTTTGATCCCCTCGACAATACTTTTGTTCACACTTTCTACCTGCCCATTGCCTTGAGGGTGCGCAACGGAGGAGAAAGTGTGTTCGATTTTCATCTCTTTCATCCACTTCTGGAGGTCGTCTGACGCAAAGTTGGTACCGTTGTCTGTTACGATTTTGAGTGGGAGACCAAATCTGCAAATGATGTGTTCCCAGATAAACTTGCGCACCATCATTGCAGTTGTTGAGGCGAGAGCTTTGGCCTCCACCCACTTAGTAAAATAATCAACGGCCACGATTATGAACTTGACGGCACCAGGAGCGTCTGGGAAGGGTCCCACCATATCAATCCCCCACTGTTGAAAAGGCCAAGCAGTGGATACCGGGATAAGATCATTTTTTGGGCGCAGGGTCTTTGGAGAATGCCGCTGACAAGAGTCGCATTTGCGTAGCTCTTTCAAGGCGTCGACGTGCATCCCTGGCCAGTAATATCCAGCGTTCATAATCTTCGCGACAACCATGCGTGGTCCTGCATGGATGCCACAGATCCCTTCATGAATCTCTCTGATCAAGTAATTCGCATCTTGTGGGTCCACGCAGCGCAATAGTGGCCCCAAGAAGGACTTGCGGTATAAGATACCACCATTCATTTCATAATGTAGGGCCTTGTTTTGAATCTTCCTTGCCTCTTCTTTGCTCTCTGGGAGCGTACCATCTTGCAGATATTGAATTATAGGGGTCATCCAAGATGGCTGCCCTACTTCGATCACATTCACCTGGCGCAGCAGGACTGATGGATTTTTGAGTACCTCAATCTTTGTTTTCGGAGCGATTGATGTGAACTACCTTGTATGATTCGAATTGTTGGAGTAATTCTTTTGCCTGGTCCAAATACAAGGCCATAACTTCGCCTTTTGCATCATAAATTCCGTTGATTTGACTGGCGATCAAAAGTGAATCGACATGCGCTTGCAAATTTTTAGCTCCCATTTTTATGGCGAGGCGCAAGCCTGCCAAAAATGCCTCGTATTCTGCCTCATTGTTGGTGTTCTTGAAATCCAACTTGATGGCGTATGTAAATTCGTGTTTCTCGGGGCTCACAAGGCGCAACCCAGCTCCTGCGCCATCCTCATTTGAAGCCCCATCAGTGTACAGCAACCACAACTCATTAGATGTGTCTTTCACGGGAGTTTCGACAATCTCGCAATCCTTGATTTTTTCCGCTGGGACTTCTGTGATAAAGTCCGCAAGGACTTGACCCTTGATGGCTAGGCGTGGCCTATACAGGATGCTGTGGCCCCCCAGCTCGATAGCCCACTTCGCTAACCGCCCTGATGTTTCAGGCTTTTGTAAAATAGTGCCGATGTGAAAGTTGGTGAGTACTGTTATCACGTGCCCTGTAAAGTATCTGCGCAGCCTTCGAGAGGCGTGTAGCAGCGCAAGTACCAATTTTTCCATTGTTGAGTATCTCGTTTCTGGATCGGTAAGCACCCTACTGACGTAATAAATTGGAGTCTGCACTCCGTTTCTTTCCACAAGTAATACCGACCCTACCGCCTTATCCGAAGAAGATAAGTACAATATGAGTGGTTCTTTTTCGAACGGCGCGGTCAGAGTAGGGAGCTTTATCAAACATTCTTTCATCTGCTGAAATGCTGTTTCTGCTTCAGGCGTCCATTTGAATTGTTGTTTCTTTACGCAGTTGCGCAAGGTGCTGATAAAAGGATATGGCTTTGCAGCGTGGTTTGATAGAAAACGGTTGAGCGCGGCTAAACGGCCGGCCAACCGTTGCGTTTCTTTGATTGTTTGAGGCGACGGCATCCGCTCTATGGCTTGAACTTTTTCTGGATTAACCTTAAAGCCGCCATTTGTGACTATGAAGCCCAAGAATTTCCCTTCTTCCATACCAAAAGAACATTTGGCAGGATTCAACTTCATGTTCACACTTCTCAATGAGTTGAAAGTTTTCTCGATGTCTTTTAACATTTGGTCCTCCTCGGGACTTTTGATTACCAGATCATCAATGTAGACCTCAATGTGTTTTTCGATGTCGTCGACGAAGATTTTATCCATTAAGCGCTTGTATGTTGCGCCATCATTCTTGAGGCCGAACGACATCTTTGTATAGCAGAAAATTCCAAGATCAGTTCTGAAAGCTGTCTTGTCTTCATCTTCCAGCTTCATCTGGACTTGGTGATAACCTTTGTAACAATCCAGAAAACATTTCCACCTGTATGGTGCGAGAGAGTCTATCTTTTTGTCGATCTCAGGAAATGAGTAGCAGTCTTTAGGGCACGCCTTGTTGAGATCAGTG
Organism: Helianthus tuberosus; assembly: GCA_030545235.1. Taxonomy (NCBI): domain Eukaryota; kingdom Viridiplantae; phylum Streptophyta; class Magnoliopsida; order Asterales; family Asteraceae; genus Helianthus; species Helianthus tuberosus. The sequence goes on from JARYGA010031358.1 coordinate 30,601, forward strand.
TAATCGACACACATTCTCCATCCTCCATTCGACTTCTCGACCATGACAGGGTTCGCGACCCAGCTCTGATAGCCCACTTTTCTCAAAATTCCTGCTTTGAGTAGTTCGCATACTTGCTCATTCATTGCTTTGGACTTGTCTGCCCCTAAGCTGCGCCTTCTTTGGGCCTTCGGCTCAACAGAGGGGTAAGTGTTCAGACAATGCTCGGTAACATCGCGCGGGACACCGGTCATGTCTGCCGGAGTCCAGGCGAAGATATCCATATTCCTGAACAAGAGTTGTTTGAGATGCGTTCTGATGTTTGGTGAGATTGCGTGGCCTATCGTCACCGTTTGCTCCGGGTATTTGCGGTTTAACACCCATTTTTCTGGCTCGGTTGTTGAAACCATCGCCGCTTTTGTTGGGCGCATCTCCTCCGTCCACATTACTTCTTTCTTGGCATAGATAATTGCCACCCCCGTCTCAGTTGGGAACCCTATCGCTGAGTGGGGCGTGGAAGTTACCATGTTCAGTTCGCCTTAGGTTTATCTCCCAATCAACACATCATGTCTCGATTTGACAGGAATCACCATGAAGTTTACATATGTTGTTCTTGAATGCTTCCCGTCAGAGAGCGTGACGGGGAAGTTGATTTGGCCTAGTGGGAAGACCATTTCGTTGCAAAATCCTGACAGTGGATAATCAACCGGCTCAAGTCTCGCTTTATATTCGTCATCAAACTAATTAAAGCATTGCTCATAGATGATATCAGCCGTACTTCCTGGATCAATGAAGACATACTCCGTTTCATAATGGCCGATAATACCAGTAATGACGACGGGTCGAGTGGCACGAGGACCGCCGCGCACTACCGGGAAAATGACATGTTGCTCTTGCCATGAAGGTTCGTAAGGGCGCTTGCCTTTTTCTCTTGCGCTGTATCTTGGTCCATTGACCATATGGGTTTCTAGGCGCCGGAACTTCTTGTGATTTCCTTCCTCGTGGCGCTGGATCTGACGTGTTTCTTTACGCACGTTTTTCACCAGGTGGCCTAACTTTCCGCTCTTTTGCGCTTTTTCGATCTCTTGACGTAAGCTGATACAGTCATCTGTGAGATAGCCTGTATCCTTGTGGAAATCGCAGTACAGGTTCGGGTCTTGCCCCTTCTTGTTTGTCATAGGCCTTGGACCCTTGAAGTCATGGTTCTCCATCATTAGCACCTCTTTTGGTGTTTTTATGAGCGGAGTCCAGTGTTTTTCTCGGTTATCATCCCTGACTGCTTTTCGATACCCAATTCTGTCAATTGTGTCTCGCGCGTCTTCTCTGTAGCGCGGTCTTTCATCATAACCTCTTGCTTTACCGGACTTCCAATCTTGACTTTTGTTTTTGTTGCGCTTGTTGTTGTCTCGCGAGCTTCCTTTGGAGAAGCGATCCTCGGTGTAAGAGTTCTTGTTACCGGCCAATAACTCTTCAGTTTGCGCAACTATTTTCGCCGCCTCCATGAGTTTATCCCATTCTTTGAGCATTCCATCTTTTCCGGTGATAGTTCTGATGAGGCTATCACAGCGAATGACCTTCTTAAAATGGGCGCGCATGAGTTGCTCACTTACGCCACCAATTTCCAAGCACTCCTTGTTGAAGCGAGTGATGAAATCTTCCAACCCTTCATTCTCTCGACGCCAAATATCTGTTACCTCAGCTGTGTCGCGCTGGTAACGTCTCTGCTGACTGAAGTGATTAACAAACTGTGTTCTGAAGTCGACCCATGATTTGATCTTTCCTGGTGGGAGGCTGTCGAACCAGGCGCGAGCAGCTCCTGTGAAAGTTTGGATAAACAGGTGGCACCACATGGGCATGTTCCATCCTCCCATGCAACCAACACTTGTGAATACTCTGACGTGATCATCAGGATCAGTCAGCCCATTAAACTTTCCAACTGTGGGAGGCAATTTTTCCCTTGATAATGGCGCTAGAGCGATTTTTGGGATGAACTTTGAATGTTCTGCAGCTTCAGCTGGTCGATAGGCGAGGCGAAAGTCTCGCTCTGCCTCTTCGCTGTATCCGACATGTTGTCTTGGTTTGTAATACTCGTGATTCTTCTGTAAGCGATTGAAGACTGATGACCCTTCGTCATCTTGCCAAGTTGAGTCGTCTGGATCTGTGTCATTCCATTCATTATTCATATTGCGCGGCGTGAGCCGGCTATGAACTGGACCTCTTTGGATATTTGACGGGTGGTCATAATAGCTTTCTGTCTCTCCCCGTGTGTCGCGCGTGTCATGCACGCTTGGTCGTCTCTGGGGAGGAGGCCTGTGGATTCTTCCATGAAGGTTTTGCTGTGGGGGTATCTGGCGCTCCCCCTGGCTCGGACCCAAAGGTGTGATTAAAGATGGTTCTGCTTGCAAAACCGTTTGCTGTGCGCTCAAAGACTGGTACGCAGCATTGATGGTAGCAATTTGTTTGGCGTACCAAGAGGCTGGAGTTTCGCCTTCTGGTAGCCCTAATAACGTCGAAATGTGCTGAGGTGGAGGTGGATTTGAGGGTCCAGCACCATTGTTTCCCGGGGTTACCGTCTGGGTGATGCGAGTGATGCTCGCGCGGGGTCCCCGGTGTTGGTTACTTCGATTTCACTGATTTCTTCTACATGTTGGACTTGGACGTTTTGATTGTCCTCCCCCAACACTGCATTAGAGTTTGCTCCAAAACCAAACTCAGGAATGATTCCTTGACCAGCCATGATAGAAGGAAAAAACAACGAAAACTCAGAAAAAAGAAGATGAAAGTGATTTGTAGAAAACCGGTGGGCGCCAATGAAGAAACACGTAACTAATTTTATTGTTAATTAGTTTGGCTTATGTTTCAACCATTGGGGTTAATCTTCTTTGGTTTCCTGAGCTCCTTAATGACTAGCTAATCCTGCAAAACAGAACACCGTTACTCGTTAAGAGGGGGATATGGGGGTTTCCCTCTTAACCGGGCTCCGGCGTGAGAATAAGTGTGTATTCAGAGTGAGAGTAGAGGGAGTGGAATGTTTTAACCTGTGGACTGAGGTCTCTATTTATAGCCGGAGCGGTGTAAGAGGATGTGGGCTGATGGGCCTTGGGCCGGAAGGCGACAACTTGGAGGATATGCTCTTTGTCTCACTGGTGTCGACCGTTAGTGGCTTCTAGGAGTTCCCTGGTGCTGGCGCACCGTGATTGGAGCCACGTGTCATGGTTGTCGGCCAGGCTGCCCTTCTGTCATCAGCAGGTAAGTGGAGATCGTGGGTCAGGTGTCTCTGCCCTGTGATTGGTGCCACGTAGGCGTCCTCGAGTACTTTTTGTCTCCTGCATGTCAGATGATCGTGGAGCACGATTGAGCAGGACCAGAAGGACGTGGATTGGCCCTTTTCTTTTGCCACTTGTACCTTGTGTACTATCTGAAATAGCCTTGCGACGCAACCCCGCGCGATTCTTACTGAACATGTAACTACCCTGCGCGGGGTATGGGTGACTGAATGTTCTTTCAGAATGTTAAGTGTTGAAAGTGTAGCTTCCTATTGTTCAGATCTCGCGCCTGATCAATTAATGGTGATGTAACCTGCGCGAGGTTGTCAATAAGACATTTGTCGAATAAGGAGTATGCTCCTGTGCGCGACCTGAACGAAGGGTTGCGCGACTTTTTTGGGACCATACCCCTTCAGGATTCATGGAGATGGTTAGGGGATCCTTCGGGTGATTTCTCGGTTGGCTCAGTTAAAAAGTTGTTATATAGCATTGTTGATCGGTTAAGGTTATGTGATGGACTGGTGTAAATGGCTTCAAAAAAATGTAATATATTTGTGTGGAGGGCGAACCTACCCTTGAAGCTTCGAGCAAATGAACATTCAAGTGAGTTCCCAAATTTGTTTATTGTGTGGCTCATGTATTGAATTTACGGTTCATTTCTTTGCTGGTTGTTTGGTGTATGGCAGCATGTCGACTTATCGTGTAAGGTTTCTAATATTTTTGCTTTCATTGTTAGAGGCTTATTAGAATTGCATAATTTCATTGGTTTGTTGGGATAGAGAAGGAAACTTTTCAAGGTATCGTAATCATCGTTTGTTGAAGAATTGCAAGGATTTAATTCTACAAATTTACACACACATTCACCTTTTTGTATATTTTGTCTTTTTTCATGATTTAATAATATTATATTACATCATATAAGTTAAGATTCTTCACATAGTTTGAAGAAAATAGCACATGATATTAGGGATGAGCAAAATGGACCCGGTACCGAATTTATCGAACCGGGTACCTTTTTGGTACCGATTCGGTACCGACTTTTGACATTTTTGGTGCCGGTTCGGTAACGGTCCGGTACGGTACCGGTATTTACCGGTTTTTACCTTCAAATACCGGTACCGAACCGTACCGAACCGGGTATATTCGGTACCGGTACCCACTTTTAAGGATTTTCGGTACCGGTTCTTTCGGTACTGGAACCGGTTCGGTACCGGACGGTACCGAGCTCATCCCTACATGATATAAACATTTGTCATTATTTCAATTGATGTGTATCTCGTAAATAGTTATGCCAATTTTTATTCTAAAGTCCAAAAGATGTATTGTATTCGAAAAGCACAAATTTCTTTGTTAAAATTTCTACAATGCTATATATTTGAAATATACTTTAGGTATACAATAAATTCTCATATACTTTAGGTATATAGTAAATTTATAACGGCTCCATTAATTACGAGAATCTGCCATTAATAAACTTTCCTGCATAATGCATAAACACTGTCTAAATAACAGCTACTATCAAACTAAAATTGAAACCATTAAATACTACATCGAGTATGATATTTTTTTAATGGCCAATGAATAAAAGTCCGGCTACCCGGTTGCCTAATGGCAAAAGACAGCCCCATATCTCGTGATCGCAAACAACGCTGGGTAGCCCAAACTCACAATCTTTAGTTCTGGGGAAAACCCGTCACCAAAACGTCTACTAAGGTAAAACCCGGTTGGGATCAGATTCGAACTTGAAACCTATAGCCTAAAACCTAAATCTTCACTTCCTCTCTAATACCAATTGAGCAAATAGAGTATCATATTGCTTCTCTTATTTTTTTTTATTTTTTTTGGTATTTACGATTGCTTCTGCGGACATTTAATAGATAATTTAAGAGCGTAACATGCCGTTTTTGACTAAAAAGAATTGAAGTTGTTAATTTAAAAGTATTTAATTTTGGAAAAGCATTGTAATATTAAACAATTATAACTCTAATTAGAGTATCATCTTCAACTATATTCATGCCATTTCCTCTTTTATTTCATCATCATCATATATATTCTCTTTTCATGTCAGTTAATAAAGGAAGTTATTGTTATAAAACAGATATACAAACCTCTAATAACCGTTTGGGCAGTTAATTTACTTGGCAGTTAACATATCTATGTATATATGCTTTCTTGTATTGTATTTGAGATATAGATCATTTCCAACATATTCAATACACTTCTCATTCAATTTCTAACACGTTATCAGCACCTTTGCCTCTGCACATCATCCAGAGTTGTTTCATATCCCTGACCAGAGTTACCCGGGTACACATCATCTAAATCTCCACTCTGTTTTTTTATTGCTGTATAGTATACATACGTATTTTCAAAGGATGAATCACAAGTTTCAAACTTACAAAGTGCTAATTATTAAATCGGTTCACAAATTGCATATTAGAAAACGTTTATTTTCATTCATCTAATCTACCATCACAGAAAAGATGCAAATTTTTATTCTATATTTTTTTTTTAAAAATCAAATCAGTTTATAGATGATATCCTTTGGAATTTGGATCAATAAAAATAGGCTTTTCCTAATCTGGCCTTTAGAACAACATAGGGTTTTTCCTATCAAATATATATCAATTCCTCACAATTCGGAAACGATTTTAAGAATCGATCCACATACAAATCAATGAATCGATCGATCGATACCCAACGGCGGTCACTACCACCGCACACAAAACTCTTACCCGGCAATTTTTTTTTTCCGGCGATTGTCCTCAACCGCCAACTGTTTCTGTTGTGGATCTTCAACCGTTACTGGATCCCTCGACATCATCGTCCCCTGCGTGAATGCTTCAAACGATGTAGTGACAGTATATCTTTTCTCTGACATCATCGTCAACTGCCGTGCAAGTTTTTCTCCGGCGAATCGGTACCACCGACGGTCGTGTCGTTAGCCGTTGACCGGAGTTTGGCCGGATTTTGTTATCTTTTTAAGTCACGTATACTGGGGAAGGAGTAGGAGGGAGAAAGATGAAAGAGATGCCTGGAAGCGAACAGTGACCGGTGTTGTATCTTATTTTTGCGATTTTGCCAAATCCCCTCTACACAAGTTTTTTTTTTTCCTTCATCTCCATGCTCTGGAAGATGAAATTTCTTGATACTAGCAACCTTTATTGATGGCAAATATGTTTAATAATAAATATACATTCTAATATGTTGTGATACAACTGGACTCCATTAAAAGTCTGTCACATTATTTAATTAAATTTTTAATTTTTTTTTCCTTCAAAGTCTATAATACTAAAGTTGCATATGACATTTTTGAAATGGATTGATATTATACTTCAACGCACACAACATATAATATTATATATATATATAGTTTACAATACAGCTAACAATTCGATGACTTACATTTAAAACTTTCAATATCAATATTATATCAATATCTAAGAAATTTTTATTTTTGGTGTGAATTTAATTTTATAAAAAAAATATATATATAGAACCCGAAGTTCTAATTATAAAGAACCCGAAGTTCTTCTATACTATTCATTATATACACATGCTTGTTATTAAACGCATGTCCCTTTCCTTTGTAGATAAAATGTCGAACTTATCAAAGCTTGAATTCACCGCACTTGACATCTCGGGTAACAATTATCTCCCATGGACTCTCGATGCTAAAATTCATTTGACGGCAAATAATTTGGGGGAGACAATTGTTGATGGTAATCAGACCTCACCTCAAGATAAAGCAAAAGCTATGATATTCCTCCGCCATCATCTTCACGAAGATCTAAAGCGGGAATATCTAACTGTTGAGGACCCCCTTGAATTATGGATAAACATCAAAGAACGTTTTGACCACCAGAAGTTGGTCTTACTCCCTAAAGCCCGTTATGAATGGCTTCATTTACGTCTACAAGATTTTAAGACTGTAAGTGAGTATAATTCTGCCTTGTTCTGCATTACCTCGGAGTTAAAATTATGTGGTGAAAAAATAACCGATGAAGACATGCATGAAAAGACTTTCTCAACGTTCCATGCCTCAAACATGCTCCTGTCACATCAATACCGGGAACGTAAATTTACTAAATATTCTGAATTGATATCATGTCTTTTGGTCGCGGAGCAAAACAACAAGCTCCTACTACAAAACCATCAATCGCGACCCGCCGGTGCAAGCCCATTCCCTGAAGCGAATGTGGCCAATTATCAAAGCGGACGAGGTAGAGGTAGAGGCCGCGGCCCCAGCAGAGGTCGTGGTCGTGGTCGAGGACGAGGATATACATGGCATCGGGAGTCTCAGAACACTAAAAATAGCGGTGGTGAATCGAGTCGACATAATACGGGGCGTCCTTCAAAAGGGAAAAGTAGCGGGAACCAAGGAAACATTTGTTATAGATGTGGGATGTCAAATCATTGGTCTCGCACATGTCGCACCCCTAAACACCTCGTTGAGGCATATCAACGCATAATGAAAGAAAAAGGAAAGAATGCTGAAACAAATCTGATTGAGGATGCACCTACAGCCACGATACCAGACGTTCATTTGGATGCATGTGATTTTATTGAAAATGTTCGTGATGTTTAAACATATTTAGTGTACCTTTTTATGCTTTACTTTATGCATGTGACATTTGTACTTGACCTTTGTACTTGATTTGTTTTGAAACTCTTGCAATGTTTCATTTTACTTCTTTGCATTAACCTTTATTTATTTTATTTCCTGAAGAAATATGTATACTAGCTCCAGTAGAGCTATCATTGGTGATGAATGTCTGGTAGATAGCGGTAGTACTAACACTATTCTCAAAGATACGAAATTTTTCTCTAAGTTGTCTCCGGCAGAGACACCGATTGGCACTATATCTGGTATCAGTAACCTTATCGAAGGTTCCGACAGAGCACACATAACATTATCTTCGGGTACCCAATTAACTATTGATAATGCATTATATTCTAGTAAATCCAGAAGAAATTTACTTAGCTTTAAAGATATTCGGAGAAACGGTTACCACCTAAAAACAATATCTGAAAATAATCTTGAATATCTTCAAATTACTTCAAACAAAAATGGCCAAGAAACAATTGTTGAACAATTAGAAGCCTTATCCTCTGGATAATATTGTACTAATATCAATCCTGTCGAATCATACATGGTGAGTAACCAAAAGCTGTTAGATAAAGACACATTCAATATATGGCATGACCGTCTAGGTCACCCTGGTAGCATAATGATGAGGCGAATAATCAAAAGTGCAACCGGGCACCCTCTTAAAAACTTAAAAGTTTTGCTACCACAAGACTTATCATGTGCAGCATGCTCTCTGGGCAAACTTATAACTCGGCCCTCACAAACTAAATTGATACATGAAACCCCATCATTTTTAGAAAGAATCCAAGGGGATATTTGTGGGCCCATTCATCCTCTGTGTGGACCATTTCGCTATTTCTTGGTCTTAATTGACGCATCCTCAAGGTGGTCACATGTGAGCCTTTTAGCTACTCGAAATGTAGCATTTGCCCGACTTTTAGCTCAAATCATACAGTTGAGAGCCAATTTCCCCGACAATCAAATTAAAAACATCCGGATGGATAATGCGGGAGAGTTCACATCTCAAGCGTTTAATGACTATTGGATGTCAATCGGGATTAATGTTGAACATTCAGTACCTCATGTTCACACACAAAACGGTTTAGCTGAATCTTTAATTAAAAGATTACAAATAATCGCTAGACCACTTTTAATGAGATGTAAACTACCATCTTCTGCTTGGGGACACGCTATTTTGCATGCTGCTGCACTGATTAGATTGAGACCAACTGTTGATCATGAATACTCCCCATTGCAACTGGTCTCCGGACGAGAACCAAGTTTGTCCCACCTTAGAATTTTTGGTTGTGCGGTATACGTACCAATACCGCCACCACAACGTACTACAATGGGACCCCAAAGAAGACTGGGTATCTATATTGGTTTTAACTCCCCGTCCATTATTAAATACTTAGAACCAATGACGGGAGACATGTTTACAGCACGGTATGCTGACTGTCATTTTGATGAAACAATGTTCCCAGTCTTAGGGGGAGATAAGGACAAAGAAAGACTGGTAACACAAGAAATAACGTGGAATGCATCATCGCTATCAAATCTCGACCCCCGAAGTGGTCAATGTGAATATGAAGTCCAAAAGATTATACATTTGCAAAGAATAGCGAATGAATTACCAGATGCATTCACAGACACGAATAGAGTGACAAAGTCACATGTACCAGCATCAAATGCATCAGCTCGAATTGAAGTAATCCCAGAAGCGATTACTATACAACGAAAGCGTGGGAGACCAATCGGTTCCAAAGACAAAAACCCACGGAAACGAAAAGAGCAAAGTAACGCAGTTGGTGAAAACTCACAAAAGATTATAAATGAAACCCCGGTAGAGGTGAATGTCCCGGAAGAGACAACTATAATTCCAGAGGAAAATGAAGTTTCAGAAGAAACACCGGTACCGAACGAAAATGAGATCTCTATTAATTATGTACAAGATAGTACAATGTGGAACCGGAACAAAACACGTGTTGATGATATATTCGCATATGCTATTGCAACGAATGTAATCAATGAAAATGATTACGTACCTAAAACTTTAGAAGAGTGCATGCACAGAAATGATTGGCCAAAATGGCAAGAAGCCATAAATGCCGAATTAAATTCGCTCGAAAAGCGACATGTTTTCGGACCTGTAGTCCGAACACCCATAGACGTCAAACCAGTAGGTTATAAATGGGTGTTTGCGATAAAGAGAAATGAAAAGAATGAGATTGTACGATATAAGGCTCGACTTGTAGCGCAAGGGTTTTCCCAAATCCCAGGAGTTGATTATGAGGAAACGTATTCCCCTGTAGTGGATGCAATAACCCTTAGGTTCCTAATCGGCCTCACAATCTCTGAAGGACTTCATATGAGACTAATGGATGTCGTCACCGCATACTTATACGGGACACTTGAAAATGACATCTACATGAAAATTCCTAAAGGATTAAAATTGCCTGAAGCATTAAACTCAACACCTCGAGATATGAGTTCTATAAAGCTCCAGAGATCTTTATATGGTCTCAAACAATCTGGTCGTATGTGGTACAATCGACTTAGTGAATATCTCGAAAAAGAAGGATACAAGTCTGATGTAATCAGTCCATGTGTCTTTATAAAAAGAACACTCTCAAATTTCACTATAATAGCAGTCTATGTTGATGATATCAACATCATCGGATCTCCTGGAGAGATAGAGAAAGCTGCTCAGTTGTTAAAGAAGGAATTTGAAATGAAAGATCTTGGTATGACAAAATTATGCATCGGACTACAATTTGAGTATCTGTGCAATGGCACATTTGTCCATCAATCAAACTACATCCAGAAGATGTTAATACGTTTCAACATGGATAAAGCACATCCGTTTAGCGTACCTATGGTTGTCCGACCGCTAGATCCACACAAGGATCCTTATCGCCCTCAAGAAAAAGGCGAAGAAGTACTTGGTCCGGAAGTACCGTACTTAAGTGCGATCGGTGCCCTTATGTACCTCGCAAATAACACAAGACCTGACATTGCATTTGCAGTTCATGTACTAGCGAGATACAGTTCGAATCCAACACGTAGACACTGGAATGGTGTAAAACATATATTCCGGTATATTTGCGGGACACAAGACTTAGGTCTTTTCTATCAGAAAGATCAAAAGTCCCAGCTTGTTGGGTATGCTGATGCCGGATATCTATCAGATCCTCACAAAGCAAAATCTCAGACAGGTTATGTATTCACATATGGTGGCACAGCAATTTCTTGGAAGTCGACTAAGCAAACACTTACAACAACATCATCAAATCATGCCGAATTGATAGCATTGTATGATGCTGGTCGAGAATGCGTGTGGTTGAGATCAATGATCAATCATATACAAGAAGCATGCGGATTGGAACAAATCAAGAAGGACCCGACGATTATCTATGAAGACAACGCTGCTTGCATAGCTCAAATAAAAGAAGGCTACATCAAAGGCGACAGAACAAAGCACATCTCACCAAAGTTCTTCTCAACATATGACTTACAAAAAGAAGGAGAAATTGATATTCGTCAAATCAAGTCAAGTGAAAACCTAGCTGACCTTTTCACAAAATCACTACCTAGAAGCAGTTTTGAGTATTTATCGCAGAGGATCGGGCTTCGAAGATTGAAAGACGTTAGTTAAATTGAGGGGGAGCATTATACACGTTGTACTCTTTTCCTTGACTAAGTTTTGTCCCATTGGGTTTTCTTAGTAAGGTTTTTAACGAGGCAGCATAACTGGTCCTGTAGTATCAGTTTATCATATAGATCCTGAAGTATCATTTAACATCATCCTGAAGAATGTTGTTAATAGTGTATAATGAATATTATGTATATCTGAGGGGGAGTGTTATAAAACAGATATACAAACCTCTAATAACCGTTTGGGCAGTTAATTTACTTGGCAGTTAACATATCTATGTATATATGCTTTCTTGTATTGTATTTGAGATATAGATCATTTCCAACATATTCAATACACTTCTCATTCAATTTCTAACAGTTATTCATTTCTTATGAGAATTTCAGGAATAATTAACTCATTTACCATAAAAAATACGAGTAACTGATGTTTTTTTACATGGTGTGGATACTACTTAATAATCAAAAGTTATTTAAAACGATTTTCATACTTAGTAACGATTTTCATACTTAGTAATCAAAAGTTATTTAAAACGATTTTTACAATAATTATTGACCATAAAACATATAAAAAATAATAGTTAAAATGATAAATGGCAAAAACAAGTGTACAAAGATGATTGCTTTGTAAAATTATACTAAAAACAACATTCATGCATATTTATTGTTTTAGATGACTGCTTTGTAAAAATATACTAAAAACAACAGTCGTACATATTTATTCTTTTAAAAACTACAAAAAAGGTAGATGAAAATTACAAAAGCGTTTGTAAAATATAAAGACTTTTAGGATGATAAATTATATTACATAAATAAATAACCAAAATAATAAATCCACTGACTTTTATGATGATAAATTATATACATAAATAAATAACCAAAATAACAAAAAAATCCACTATTATTATGTTCAATACAAAACCAAATTTCGATAAAGGGTTATGAGGATCACATAAAAAAAATAATGGACATATTATGATACATTGCCCCACTCTTTTTTTTCCCTTCAAACTCTCATTATATCTAAGATATAATATAAAAGTGAAATATGTGGTTTTTCCCGATTATTTACTTAAAACTGGTTTCATATTACAACACTAGTAACCATGTTTGGAAGCCCTTTCTCTCATACCCTTCTCACAAGTCACAAAACCCCCTGAGACGGTCCGTGGAGACGGACTGCTGCGTTAGAAACTGCAATGTTTGTCGCCATTCTTTTTCACATCGGTGTCATTAACCCCACAAATATCCACGAACCTCTGATCACGAGTGATGTTAAACACGTTACTATTTCACTAAATAAACGCCACTTATTCCATAATTCTAAAGTATTAGGAATGTTGATAAATAATGTTAGGATGGCGATAAAACCTTATCCCATTGCCATTCATGATCGAGAGACCTTCTTTTGACAACTTTAAAATCGAATATCCTCCACCCAAAACTCACACCACCCCTATCTTTTTCTTTTCCATTTTTATTTATAAATAACCTTTTTTATACTCATTTTACAACTTCCATTTTTCTCCCGCCACCAACCCACTTTCCGGCTACTTTTCCGGCCACTTTCTCTGGTATGTTCCTCATCTCATCATACATTTCCAACCCATTGTTTGTTTTTTTCTTAAACAAGACAATACAGTTGTAGATCTATTTTTTATTAATAATTCCTTGACATAACAATTCATACATTATTATTATTATTATTATTTTTATTATTATTATTATTATTATTATTATTATTATTATTATTATTATTATTATTATTATTATTATTACTACTACTACTACTACTACCTGCATCTGCCTTGTTTTGGCATGTTATGATGTGGAAAAGACCAAACTGCCCTTGTATAGTTGCTAATGCAACATGTAAACTTGATGAAAAGTTGTTATATGATAAGTAGACTGCATCTTACTTTAGCCTTTTGGATCTTTTGGATCTGATACTTCTTTATGGTTGCTAGAATATTTGTTTAAGTTAGATAAATTATGCAGAAAGGATGAGAAAAATAGGTCTTATATTAAATTAGATAAAGGTTAAGGAAATTAATCCCACAAATCTTGGATAAAGCTTATATAAAGTGAGTGAAAAAGTATATCATTTTTATAATTATATATGAATATAAAGCCTTAAAACACCTGATTTCATTAAGTTTCAGTTGATTGTGGTGGTATGGCCATAACAAAATATATGCATACAAAGTGCTTATAATTTTCTTTAGATTTTTTTTTTTTTATGAAAGTGCATACCCTTGTCAGAAAGTCTATATCTGCTAGTACAAACATGAGTGATTTTTTATTTTTTTTTTATTTTATTATTATTTTTTTTTATGTTAGTTTGGTTATAGATTTCAATTAAAGAGATTAGGCACATGAAAATATGAAGTTAAAAATTGCATGATTTGTATCTTCTATATTGACTTTGTTTTTGTGTTAATGATATGATTAGGTGAAAATGGCCCAATGTTTGGCTCCTTCAGTGCAATGGCAGATGAGGTTAACAAAGAGTTCAATGGAACCAAGCTCTATGACCTCCAAAATGTGGAACTCTTTTTCTTTGAAGCAGAACAAGAAAGGCGCACTCAAAACGTCCACAAAGTTTAGAATATGCGCTTCGTCAAATGGAACCATTAACAGGATGGAAGACCTACTAAACCTTGATGTATCTCCTTACACTGATAAGATCATTGCTGAATACATTTGGTATATTCTCAACCCTTCATAGAAAAAAAGAAAATTCGTATTAATATACGTAAATACTTATATCCATGCTTTTTATATACCGAAACAGGATTGGAGGTTCTGGGATAGATGTGCGCAGCAAATCAAGGGTATATTGGCTTTTAATGCTCTATTTTTTTTTCTTTTCATTACTGATAATAATCATTAGACTATAGTTTTGTTAAAAGAAAAACGGATCATGTTTTACAAAATCGTTTATTTTGTAGACAATCTCGAAACCTGTTGAGCATCCTTCTGAGCTTCCAAAGTGGAACTATGATGGATCAAGTACTGGACAAGCACCGGGAGAAGATAGTGAAGTTATCTTATAGTAAGTCTTATTTATTAAAAAAAAAAAAAAAACTCATAAGTCTCATTTCATGTGAAGTAACCGTAGTTGAAATTTACTATTTCAGCCCCCAGGCGATCTTTAAGGATCCTTTACGTGGCGGGAACAACATCTTGGTGAGTGTAATCTTGGTGAATTTAAGTAAAATGGCGTTACAAATTAGATTAACTCTAATAGGTACCTTTTTGAAAGGTAATGTGTGACGCATACACACCACAAGGCGAGCCCATCCCTACAAACAAACGTGCTAAGGCTGCTGAGATCTTCAGTGACCCTAAAGTTGTAGCTCAAGTGCCGTGGTAGGTTTTTCGGGTGATCTTTTTCATGCACCCAAACTTTTAAACATAAAATTTTTGTGTAAGCGATCAAGCGTGCCAATTTTCAGCTTCATAACTGATATGGGTTTGACTTTAGAAGTCAAAGCATATCTCTTTTCTATTACATTGTTCAGTTAATTTTGATTTTAGGTTTGGAATTGAGCAAGAGTACACTTTGCTTCAGCCAAATGTGAAGTGGCCCTTGGGTTGGCCAACAGGCGGTTACCCTGGTCCACAGGTACTATTCGTCATCCTTTTCGTAAACTTGTACACCTTTTCTTACACGTGAACGAGATTACTATATGAAACAACAGTTATTATTTTAATTTATTTCATTTATAAAAAAAAATACAGGGACCATACTACTGCGGTGCTGGAGCAGATAAGTCTTTCGGAAGAGACATATCAGATGCACATTACAAGGCTTGCCTGTATGCTGGAATTAACATCAGTGGAACCAACGGAGAAGTTATGCCCGGACAGGTTTTTTTTCCAACTTGTTCTCCTTAATTTTTAATAAATTATAAACATAAATATTATATCAGCTTTTTATTATTTACAGTGGGAATTCCAAGTTGGTCCTAGTGTGGGAATTGAAGCTGGAGACCATATCTGGTGTGCGAGATACCTCCTTGAGGTAAATCATCTACATCGATCATTATTCTTAACTATGCAATATTTCTTTAGTCGTTCTTTCTAATCCGAAGCTAATCCAGTTTTTTTTTAATGATATAATTTATGGTTTTAACAGAGAATTACTGAGCAAGCCGGTGTTGTCCTAACACTTGACCCTAAACCGATTGAGGTAAGATAACTTCCATTCATATGTCAATTAGTTGAATATGCCATCTGTACTCACCCTTACTGATCTTATATTTAACTGCACAAATTCTTCTGTTTGGCATTGATAGGGAGACTGGAATGGTGCAGGATGCCACACTAACTACAGGTATTTGCTTTCTTATACTATTTATTAGCATTCAGAATTAAAACCAATATTTCCATGTTTTTCAAACTTTATTACTTTTAAATTTATTTTATAAACAATTTTGCAGTACAAAAGCCATGAGAGAAGATGGTGGATTTGAGGTGATTAAAAAGGCGATTTTCAACCTTTCACTTCGCCACAAAGAGCACATCAGTGCTTATGGAGAAGGAAACGAGAGAAGGTTGACCGGGAAACACGAAACCGCCAGCATCAACCAGTTTTCATGGGTATATACAAAACACTTTCTACTAAATCCTATAAAAAAAAGTCAAGTTTTTCTCAACTTATATATTTGCATTCTACCAACTTTCAGGGAGTTGCTAATCGTGGTTGCTCAATCCGTGTGGGGCGTGATACTGAGGCCGCTGGCAAAGGTATTGAAATCTATTTTCCTTTTAAATCATTTCTAACATTCATAGTAAACACATTTATTCTGATTTTTGATGGTTAACTTTGATTATGTGTAGGTTACTTGGAAGACAGGCGTCCGGCATCAAACATGGACCCATATACCGTGACTGGATTACTTGCGGAAACCACCATCCTGTGGGAGCCTACTCTTGAGGCTGAAGCACTTGCTGCCCAGAAGTTGGCATTGAACGTGTAGACTCACGTCAACTCATGATCTTCGAAAGCTCAGTGTTCTGTTTCTAGTTTGATTTCTTCAACATCTTTGTAAATAAAGGTCCCCAAAAGTCATACCAGATTCATGTTCGACACTATTTTTAGCAATTGGGTGCTTTTTTTACAAATGATTATGGGACTGTTTATACACATCTTGATGTGTGCTTGGTCCAAACTGAGTCAACTTTACTCTCTTCTTGAATTGTAGAAAACACCTTCAGAATTCGGGGTTTCTTTCATCTTTATATGAATATCGAGCATAACTGTAATATAGGCATACCGCCCTTGCTTCCAACCCCCCCCCCCCCCCCCCCCCCCCCCCCTCAAAAGACCCACTACGGTCACCATCTCCGGCCAACCCCATCTCGTCACAATTGGTTTTTTATTAAGTAAAAGAATTGGTTACACGGATGGTCTTTGTGGTATGCCTATATTACAGCTATGTCAGTTCTATTAAAAAGTTATGCGTTTGGCTCTCATTGTTTTAACGGTTCATAAAATATTTCAACGTTCATCGTCGTCGATAGATATAGACTTTAACCTATCAACGATTGACAACGAATCATGGATGGCACTAGGTATCTCAATAAGGTTTCGAAACCCAAACAAAACAAAACACACAATATGTAATCATATCGTATGTTCAATATATAAAACTAGGGGTGTAAATGAGCCGGGCCGAGCCCGAGCTCAGCTCGTCATGTTTTTATGAATCTTGAGCTCGAGCTCGGCTCGATTCAAGTCTATTTATTTAAGCTCGGCTCGACTCGAGCTATTTTGAGAATAATCTTAAAAGAGCTAAAATCTCGGCCCAAGCCCGCTTCAATATCGCTTAAACGAGCCAAAGCTCGGCTCACTAGCGTTATTAGTTTAAATCATACGGGCCTAAGTTGAAACCGACTGGGGCCTTTTAGGATTGGGTTATAATCATTATTATCATTATAATATATAAAAAAAACTAAAATTTTGTTTGAGCTCGTTTAGGCTATTTCAGGCTCTAGCTTGATAACTAAACGAGCTGAATTTCAGGCTCGAGCTCGAGCTTGGGCTCGGACTTGTTGAGGCTCGGCTCATTCGATCTTTTAACCTAGCAGATCCCCAATAGATCTCGAGCCTCTAGGCTTGTTTACACCCCTACCCACCCACGGTAAATAATTAAAAAAAAAAAAAAATCAAACACCATCACAACTGCAAAAACTTATATCTTATTACTGTAATCAGAATCCACAGATTTCATACACATACATACATATCGAAATCGATTATCCATAAACAACATGAAGATACTTATCTTTGATCCATCTAAAGCTCTTTCTAAACGACCCTTTAAGTTTCCCTTCAACAGAGTAGGCTTTATATCCAGCAACCCTCTTCTTCCTCTGAAACTCAGGATCACTAAACCTCCATGATTTCGAAGCAGATCCATTTGTAGACTTCACTTTCTTCAATTTGAAATCATTGGCGACAACAATATCCATATTGGGTTGGTGGGGTTTGTAGGAAGAAGCATAGTTAACACTATAAGATCTGAAATCGGTGATTTTGGGGTAATTGTATGTATCTAACTGCATGTCTCTATCGGTGTAATTGTATGATTCTGATCGGTAGTTCGCCATGGATGGATGGATGGATAGTTTGGAATTGGAATTGGGAATTTGAAGGTCTTTAATGGAGGCTGGGATAGGAGGCTGTTTCAACGCCAGCACATATTAGTTCACACAACTCAGCATTTGAATTTTGAAATAATCAAGTGGCTTTGAAAATAAATAAAGAAAGGTTGAATGAATAAATATCTTCTTTTTTTAAGTATATAAGTCGTACGTCATTGCCTTCACGTAGGACAAAATACCGTTGGTTGAATTAACGATGGTTTGATGCACGCGGGAAGTTAATACGGTAGCATTATTGACGAGGTCAACTAGCGCCAACACCGAAGTTGAGGAACCACTACAAAACAATTACAAATTACATCTCAAATGTTTAAGTTACTCGACCTCTCACATGTTATAGTCTAGGTAGTGTTCGTTTCATAGAATGAAATGGAATCTTGAGGTGCCAGTTAAACACACCCCCTCCTAGTGAGCTCGACTTTGGGAGCCACCCGACCTTGCAAAACCCTCCGAGCAAAATAATTCAATGTAAGGGAAACCCAATTGTTCCATAAGTTCCCCCGATTTTAGATATCTCGCCCAGAATTGACCTTCACTTGGGTCAGATGACTCATCAAGCCCAAAAGCTTATCTGATCCTAAAACCTGCCTAGACATATGCTCATGCACCATGGCCTTTTATTCCCAGCAAGCCCAAAAGCTTATCTGATCCTAAAACCTGCCTAGACATATGCTCATGCACCATGGCCTTTTATTCCCAGCAATCATAAATAACGTCAGGTACCGATCCCGAACCGGCTCCTTGAAAAGCCAATTATCAATACAAATCATAATCTTTTTCCCATCACCCACTACACCTCAGACATTTTTCTAGATGGACAAGTCCATATTGACAAAGCCTTTCTTGATACACCTATATCCTTCCACACCCCGGGACACCTACTACTAAGAGGAACATAATTAAAAGTCTTAAGCTTCTCATCGATAGACTTCATCACCTTAACCCATAACGAGTCTGGGTCGTTCTCGAAATTTCCACCACCATTTGGCAAGGAACACCATATTGGCACTGCGAATGTGTAACACCTCGTAAAATCGTGTCCAATGATATAAAGACACGTGTCCTAAACCCTAATTAAGTCAAAAGTTGACTACGAAGGACTAAAGTTACCAAACAGTGAAAAGATGTATGTGGAGGGACTAAAAGTGTCAACATGCAAAACCTATGCCTCTGAATGGCCTTTTACGGTATTCATATTCGTTAATGAGCCACAAGTTGGACGTACGAAACTGTTTGCGAAATAAATCAAAAGGTTATGAATTAAAGCCGTTAAAAGCGTCAACATGTTTAATTATACCTCTGAGCGGCCTTTAACGAACCCGGAGCTTAACGGTATTTTGTCATACTCCCAAGCATACTTGAAACCTAACTTGAGGGGCCAAGAGTGCAAAACATAAAAGTTATTTGAGTTATAAAGGTACAGGGACTGAACTTGCCAACATTTGAGCAAGTTTGGCTGAAATTGGGTTACCTCGCAGGTCGCGCTAGACCCTTCTCTCTCTGGCGCGTGGCGTGAGCGAGACTAAAACCAGAATCAGCTTGCCAACTGTTGAAATGTTTCTTGCTCACCACACATACCACCCTATACTTACAAACTCAATAGCATAGCCTCCGATGGTGGTTTTTAAAACCTCAAAGGCACCTGTGATGATCTCTGGAGCTCCCTAAACACTTGGCATCATCCAAGATCATCCAAAAACACTATAAATAGGAGTGTTCTTCATTCATTTTTCCTTGCACCTTTCAAATTTGTCGCAACCCCCGTCCCCTATTTACCCAGGAACGGGCGCCCGCGACCAGTTTCAGTGGTATGGGTGTTTTATTAGTTTGGCAGCGGAAATTTCATCAGGACCATAGTTAGGAAATATTTTATCAGAGTAAAATACCACACTTTTATAATATTAAACACGTAGGAAATTCCCAAGTTTTCAGTACACACAATTTCATAGGGATAAACCCTATTTTATTTAAATAAAACATCTTCTTTATTTAGGTAACTTTAATAGCCACTTTTCCAAGCTTTCAGTGCTGTCCAGCTGGCTTCTATTTGGCCTTCATATTTTGTTACCTGAAACGTGTTTAAAAACATTTTGTCAGTGGGAAATATTGGTGAGTGAATCCCAGTTTAATCAAGAAGAGTTTTATCATTTCACAGTATTGAGAGCGATTACAATATTTATATCTACACAATTACTCATTCAGTACTGTCAATCTTGACTAGTGGGTCATATTACACTTTGGCTAACTCTTTATCCAATGGTAACGTGTTCTACATTTTGTATACAAAACCCCAACATACCGGCAGTAATTGAAGAATTACAAAGACTCAATCACTGCTATTACATTGTAAAATATTTAAGGCTTTGTAAAGTAGTTTGCAAGAAGGTTTACAAAAAGGAGATTACTGACATTGCAATTTTATAATTTTTCCGGTGATTTTCCTGGTTATAATCTATTAATTAAACAATGCACACGCGTTAGTATAATAACCCAATATTTACATTAGTTATTCCCCGAGACAGAATTCCAACGACTACGGAACCCTAGATCAATCGGGCATCGTATCTAATACGTAACCGGGGGTTATGATACTTACAACGAGGCAGAACTTCGTTATTTTAGTGGGTATAATGCCCGATATTATCTTTGCTATGCAGAGGATTGAGAGAGAGATCAAGATAATTGAATGATTGTAAACTGAAGCCTGAGCTCCCATTATATAGGCCTGATCGGCCATTTGTCGCGCCCCGTGAAAGCTCAGGGGTGGGCTTACGCGGCCCGTGAGCTAGGGAGTCTAGGGCATAGCTTGGTCCGGTCAACAACTTAGGCTCGACAAGTGGCTAACGTGGCGGCTCAGGGTGAAGCCTCGTAGCCGGGCTGTCGCGCCCCGCGTAAGTCAAAGGTGAATCCTTCGCGGCCCGCGAGCGACACCGGGATTTTGTTTTTATTTAATTTTTTTAATTATATAAGGTATTTAGGGTCCGGTTTACGTATACGGGGTGCATTTTAAGACGTGTAGGGGCGCTCTAAACATATTAGGGGTGTCGGAAATAATTTTGGAGGGTTGTTATATCCTCCCCACCTTATTTTAGAACTCGTCCTCGAGGTCTCCTGGAATAGGTGCGGGTATTTCCTTTGCATTTCTGATTCAAGCTCCCAAGTGTATTCTGGCCCTCTCTTAGAGTCCCATTTCACTTTGACCAGAACTAATCTCTTGTGTTTGAGATTCTTGACTTTCATGTCTTCAATTTGTAGAGGCCTTTCTACAAATTTAAGCTGTTCATTTACCTCTATATCCTTAAGAGGCACTATTAGTGATTCATCGGCTAAGCATTTCTTGAGATTAGATACATGAAATACATCATGTAGTCCTGCCATTTCCTCTGGCAGTTGTAGCTGATAGGCTACAGGTCATATTCTTCTAATAATCTCAAAAGGTCCAACATACCTGGGGCTTAGCTTTCCCCTTTTGATGAATCTTACTACTCCTTTCCAATGAGAAACTTTCAATAACACCTTGTCTCCTACTTGAAATTCCAACGGCTTTCGCCTGTTGTCAGCATAACTCTTTTGTCGATCACGTGCTACTTTTAGTCTTTCCTTGACTTGGACAATCTTGTCGGTTGTTTCTTGTACTATCTCCGGTCTAGATAATTGTTTTTCTCCAATTTCTGCCCAATAGACTGGAGTTCGGCACTTTCGTCCATAAAGTGCTTCGAATGGTGCAGCATTGATACTACTATGATAGCTGTTATTGTAAGAAAATTCTATTAATGGTAAGTGACCGTCCCAATTACCTCCGAAATCAATTACACAAGCTCTAAGCATGTCTTCCATTGTCTGAATTGTCCTTTCGCTTTGTCCGTCCGTTTGGGGATGATAGGCGATGCTTAGATTTAACTTGGTTTCCATTGCCTTTTGGAAACTTGTCCAAAAATGAGAGGTAAAACGGCTATCTCTACCAGAAACAATTGATAAAGGAATTCCATGTAATGAAACTATTTCATTTACATACAACTTAGCTAACTGTTCCATACTGAAGGTTTCCTTCATCGGTAGAAAATGAGATGACTTAGTTAGCCTGTCTACAACCACCCAGATTGTATCATTACCTTTTCTTGTTTTGGGTAATTTGGTAACAAAATCCATTGTTATCAATTCTCACTTCCACACCAGCATTTCTAACTGCTGCAATAAACCTGAGGGTTTCTGATGTTCAGCTTTAACTTGTGAACATGTTAAGCATTTGGCAACATAAGTTGCTATATCCTTTTTCATTCCTATCTAGCAAAAATTCTTCCTTAAGTCTTGATACATCTTATCACTTCCAGGATGCATCGTATACTTAGACTTATGGGCTTCTTCTAATATACGGTGGCGTAAGTTTCCTAATTTGGGTATCCACATTCATTTCTTATGGAATCTCCAAATTCCATCCGTTCCTTGTTCTAATTCCTTAATTATTCCTTTCAACTTCTCAGTATCGTCCTTGATTACTGATTCTTGTGCTTTTCTAATCTGTGCATTTAAATCTACTTGTAGATTTAATTTAAGAGAACGTACTCTTTTTGGTTTTTTGTGATACTTGTGACTTAAAACATCAGCGACTACATTGGCCTTTCCTGCATGATACTGGATATTACAATCATAATCACTAAGAATCTCCATCCAGCATCTTTGCCTCATATTTAACTCCTTTTGCCCGAAGACATATCTTATACTCTTATGATCAGTGAAAATGGTAAACTTACTACCATAAAGGTAATGTCTCCAAATCTTAAGGGCAAAAATTATGGCTCTTAATTCCAAATCATGGGTTGAATAATTTTCTTCGTGATTCTTAAGTTGTCTAGAGGCGTAAGCTATAACCTTTTGACATTGCATTAACACACATCCATAACCTAACTTAGAAGCATCACAATAGACTACAAAGTCTTTAGTTCCTTCAGGTAACGCTAATCTGGGTGCATTAGTTAATCTTTGCTTATGAATTCTAAAGGCTTCTTCTTGTTTTGGTCCCCATTCAAACTTAACAGATTTACAGGTTAGCTTAGTTAAGGGAATGGCTCTTCTGGAAAAATCTCGAATAAATCTTCTATAATAACCGACCAATCCTAGAGAACTTCTAACCTCGGTTGGTGATTCAGGGGTTTTCCATTTGGTAATTGCCTCAATCTTTGTGAGATCCACATGAATTCCTTCATGATTAACTAAATGCCCAAGAAACTGTACTTCTCCTAACCAAAATTCACACTTCGAAAACTTTGCATAAAGCTTTTCTTTTCTTAATAAACTTAGGAGTGCATGCAAATGCTTTGCATGCTCCTCTTTGCTCTTAGAGTAAATGAGTATATCATCTATAAAGACAATTATGAATTTATCCAAATATGACTTACATATTCGGTTCATCATGTCCATAAATGCGGCTAGGGCATTCGTTAAACCAAATGGCATGACAGTAAATTCATAATGGCCATACCTTGTTCTGAATGCGGTCTTAGGAATGTCCTCTTCCTGTACCTTTAATTGATAATATCCTGAACGTAAATAGATTTTTGAGAAAAATCGAGCTCCTTGCAATTGATCAAACAAGTCATAAATTCTCGGTAATGGGAACCGATTTTTAATTGTGACTTTGTTCAATTCATGGTAATCAATGCACATTCGCATTGACCCGTCCTTCTTCTTAACGAATAAGATCGGGGCTCCCCATGGTGATGAGCTTGGCTGTATGAACCCTTTCTCCAACAATTCGTCCAATTGTTTCTTTAACTTTTGCATTTCTGTCGGAGCCAAACGGTAGGGAGCCTTGGAAATTGGTGATGTTCCTGGTAGCAGATGAATTCTAAATTCAACTTCCCTATCCGGCGGTAGTCCTGTAATTCTTCTAGAAACACATCCGGAAACTGAGATACTACTGGGATATCTTTCAGTTCTTTTCCTTTAGTGTTAGTGATTATGGAAATCAAATACACTAATGACCATTTTCTTACATAACTGGTTGTTTTCATCACAGAGATGAATTTCGTGGATCTAGAGGGTTTATCTCCTTTAATTGTGATCTTTTCACCCTTTAGTGAATTTACTTGGATTGACTTTTGATCACATAGAATACTGGCTTTATTGGCTACTAACCAATCCATTCCTAATACAACATCAAATCCAGCCAGATTCATTGGATAAAGGTTTGCAATAAACTTTTGATTTAAAAATTCTATTCTTGTTCCCTGCAAGATTTCAGAAATCTTAATGATTTCCCCATTTACTGTTTCTACTAGACATTTTTGTGGGAGTTTAGTTAATGGTTGATTGAGAAGTTTGCAAAATGAAGTATTAATAAAACTTTGGTTCGCACCCGAGTCAAATAATACTTTAGCAAAAACATCATTAACTAAAAACGTACCGGCTATCACATCCGTGATCATCTTTGCTTCTTCTGCAGTCAGAACAAATGCTCTAGCATTTTTGGTAGTCTTGTTGTTCGTGGCCGGAGCTAGCTTTGGACAGTTTGGCTTGATATGACCTTATTCTCCGCAGTTGTAGCATATCCTGTTGTTAAGTTTCTTCCTGCAGTCTTGTTCCTTGTGTCCAGATATTTTGCAAAAATTGCAATATATAGAGCATCTTCCAGAATGTTTTCTTTTGCAATATTTGCAGTAAGGGGCAGAAGTAGAACCTACATTTTTCCCACGATTGGAATTTCCATAACGAAATTCTTGGGTAAGCCTTTGAGCTAGGTTCCTCCTCTGATCCTCTTCTCGTGTACGCACTAATTTATCAGTCAAGGTGTTTGCTAGTTCTACAGCTTCTTCTATGGTTTGGGGTCTAGCCGCCTTAACTACATGTCTAATCTCGCTGATTAATCCCCAGATGTAAAAGGGAGATTAATACTGGTTCTGGTGATGCAAGGGTTGGCACTATTCTAGCATATTCAAAGAATGTAGTAGTGCAGCCCTTACTATCCACTCCAGTTATCCTAAGGTTTAAGAACTTATTTGCTATCTGTTCTTTTTCATTGGGAGGACAGAATTTTCCTTCCACCATGTTCTTAAATTCCTCCCATTCCATATTGTAAACCCTGTCACTTCCCCTAGACTGGAGGATAGTGTTCCACCATTCTAAGGCTGAGTTCTTAAACAAATTGGAGGCAAACATTATCTTATCCTCTTCTGCACATTTGCTTATCTTTAAGACTACCTCAGTCTTTTCTATCCAGCATAAAGTTGCAATGGGTCCTTCATTGCCCGAGAATTCTATTGGTTTACAGGACCAAAATTCCTTATAAGAACAACCATAAGACATGGTTCTTCTTCTTTTGGGAATGGGCACTTGAAGTATTGGTCCATTGTTTACGCTGTGTTCTGGTTCAGTGTGTTGTTTACTGCCATTATTACTTTTATTATCCGCTTCCTTAACCGTTTTGATAATATTTGGCATTGCGTCTATAATTTCTTGTGCCACTATGTGTTGAATGGCCCTGTTATCCACTTGGTTTCCATTATTATTGTTGTTCTGGTTATCGTTATTCTGGTTTTCTTGGTTCACTTCGTTGTCCATCTGAATTTTAAACATTTGTCACATATTAGTATCACAAAACAATGTTTAATGCAACTAATCACACAACAAGCTTATTGATCAAAACCGTCGAACATTGCGACTTTTACTCTATTTTATATTATGCATCTATATTTATTATAAATACAATTGGAATTGAAAATACAATACTAGTATGCATCTTTAACTGTTATCTAGATATTACATATATTTTTTTCAAACATACACACATATTACACATATATAATATTATTATATTATTATTACTATTAATGGTACGGGTTCATCCAAAAATCCATATTACGCTCGTCATATTTCCAGACGAGCCTTTCACCTATTTGTCGCATTCTTTCACTTCCTTCTAAAATCTCCTCACCAAAGGTTCGGAGATCTTGCACATTTTCAGTGCTCATGGGTGGTGCGGGTGCTGGTATTGGGTTTGGGAACTGGGGCATGGGTTCTTCAGGCGGGTAAGGGTTCTCTAGGTTTTCCCTGATGAATTGGTCGTTATCATAATAGGGGTCTAGAGGGTCCAGGTCTGGGTAGGCTGCTAGGTTTGGCATGGGCTCGTCTGGTATTGGGTAGCGTTGTTCATAGTCCCTATGGTCATCAAACCATGGGTCGTAATCTGGGGGATGGGGTGCTGGTACTCTAGGTATTTCTGCTGGGACAAATTCAGGCATTGGAACTTGGTCTACAGGGTTTGGTTCCAAATCCATGGGTTGTGTGGGAAATAGTGGTAATGGTTGGGGTGCTATGATTTGATCCAGATTAGGGTCTGCAGCTGTAGTTGCTAAGATATGAAAGTTTGCTAGACTCCTATTGAGCATATCCTGAGTGTGAGCATTTGTCTTTCTATTCGCGGCTGGTAAAGCACGTTGCTGCTGAAGTTTTCTCATCCTTTTCCTACGTTCATGGGCTCCTCTGCTGAACCATCCTCTCTTCTTAGGAGGGAATGGCTCTTCAGATTGGGCTTTGAACACGAAAATCCCGTCTTCAGTGTCAGCCGAATACCCTGAGAGGGTAGGATGTGAAGAGGTGCCTTCGTCCCTAGGTGAGCTGGACAACTGACGGTAAGCGTCTGAAGGTCCTTGGTCGCTCATACTGTAAACTAACAAATAGTCAAATAACACAAAACAATATAATACACACGTAGTTCCGTAAATAATTTCCTAACATTTTGAATAATATCTTGGTGTCAGCGGAACACTTCTATGGCTGAATTAGTGGCTTAGCTCTGATACCACCTTCTGTCGCAACCCCCATCCCCTATTTACCCGGGAACGAGCGGCCGCTGCCAGTTTCAGTGGTATCGGTGTTTTATTAGTTTCGCAGCGGAAATTTCATCAGGACCGTAGTTAGGAAATATTTTATCAGAGTAAATTACCACACTTTTATAATATTAAACACGTGGGAAATTCCCAAGTTTTCAGTACACACAATTTCATAACCCTATTTTATTTAAATAAAACATCTTCTTTATTTAGGTAACTTTTATAGCCACTTTTCCAAGCTTTCAGTGCTGTCCAGCTGGCTTCTATTTGGCTTTCATATTTTGTTACCTGAAACGTGTTTAAAAACATTTTGTCAGTGGAAAATACTGGTGAGTGAATCCCAGTTTAATCAAGAAGAGTTTTATCATTTCACAGTATTGAGAGCGATTACAATGTTTATATCTAAACAATTACTCATTCAGTATTGTCAATCCTGACTGGTGGGTCATATTACACATTGGCTAACTCTTTTTCCAATGGTAACGTGTTCCACATTTTGTATACAAAACCCCAACATAGCGGTAGTAAT
Organism: Helianthus tuberosus; assembly: GCA_030545235.1. Taxonomy (NCBI): domain Eukaryota; kingdom Viridiplantae; phylum Streptophyta; class Magnoliopsida; order Asterales; family Asteraceae; genus Helianthus; species Helianthus tuberosus. The sequence goes on from JARYGA010031358.1 coordinate 58,120, forward strand.
TGAAGAATTACAAAGACTCAATCACTGCTAATTACATTGTAAAATATTTAAGGCTTTGTAAAGTAGTTTGCAAGAAGGTTTACAAAAAGGAGTTTACTCACATTGCAACTTTAGGATTTTTCCTGTGATTTTCCTGGTTATAATCTATTAATTAAACAATGCACACACGTTAGTATAATAACCCAATATTTACATTAGTAATACCCTCCACGAGACAGAATTCCAACGACTACGTCGGACAGAACCTCGACAGACGTTACGGAACCCTAGATTAATCGGGCAGCGGATCTAATACGTAACTGGGGATTATGATACTTACAACGAGGCAGAACTTCGTTATTTTAGTGGGTGTAATGCCTGATATTATCTTTGCTATGCAGAGGATTGAGAGAGAGATCGAGAGAATTAAACGATTGTAAACTGAAGCCTGAGCTCCCATTATATAGGCCTGAGCGGCCATTTGTCGCGCCCCGCGAAAGCTCAGGGATGGGCCTACGCTGCCCGCGAGCTAGGGAGTCTAGGGCATAACTTGGTCCGGTCAACAACTTAGGCTAGACAAGTGGCGACATGTGGCGGCTCCGGGTGAAGCCTCGTAGCCGGGCTGTCGTGCCCCGCGTAAGTCGAAGGTGAATCCTTCGCGGCCCGCGAGCGACACCAGGATTTTGTTTTTATTTATTTATTTTTAATTATATAAGGTATTTAGGGTCCGATTTTCGTATACGAGGTGCATTTTAAGACGTGTAGGGGCGCTCTAAACATATTAGGGGTGTCGGAAATAATTTTGGAGGGTTGTTATAAAATCCACTCTCATCTTGCTTTCTTGAAGATTCCTGCTTATAGGAGACTCCCACTTGAGTTCAAAGTCGAGCTAGGACCATGTGTAAGTGTTCTTAGCCTTTGCTTTTAAGTTTATAGGCTTTTAAAAGCCGAAAGTCAAACCATTATGGTCCAGCCATTGTTCGGGGTGAACATGGCTACTCGATCGTAATTAGGTAGGTGTTAATCCCTCAAAAGGGCACCTCCTAATAATCACGTTTGTTTGGTCAATTGTCGGGTTAAAGTTACTAATTTAAAAAGTCAAACGGGTCCGTTTTTAAAATAATTCATATCTGATAATGTAGATGTTATAAAATACGTTTTATACTTTAATAACTTGGTAAATATTATTAGAACATGTGTAAACATGTTCACCCGACAATTCCAGGTTTAGAGTCGGTTCGCAACTGAAAGTCGCGAAGTTTGACTTCTTCTTTGACTTTCAGTTCTGACCCAAATTAGTATAGTTTCTTTCCTATTATAAGGTTCCTTTGTAACCATATTATATAGTACAACCCTCTGAGGTTATAATACATGGTCATATAGTAATCTGAGTTATTTGCAATATTCCGTTATTATGCTTAAATGTTGACTAATATGCCCTTTTGCTTAAAAATAAGGTTTTGATTATAAATGAACATGCAAATGAAGTATCTACTGGTTAGTAAACATATTTAGCATATTTTAATGCTAATATTCTGGTCATAAACTGTGTTGCATAATTAATCGTAAATTAAGCTTTTAAAAGGACTAAAATGCCCTTTTACATGTAAATTGGGGTTTAATCATAATTTTAACATAAAACTCATTACCTACTGATGTAATATCATATTTAAGATTATTTGGGATGTCAAATCAGATTGCATACTGAGTTTATGCAAATGTTCTAGCATAATGTTATTAAATGACGATAATGCCCCTTTAACACTTAAAATGGGTTTTAAACATGACATGCATACAAAACTTTTACTTACTGATTTGTTATGACAAATAAAATATTTTGACTATTCAAAGCTGGTCATAACCTCAGAATTTCTTAAACATCGAAATTATCGCCATTTAACGACTTTTACGTTATTTAGGTGCATAGTATGGTTTTAAGCCATACTTAGCACCCAAGGCTTGCTACCTACTGATTTTGTAAACCATTTTAAATATTTTTACAGTAGGTATAATTCATGACTTAGAATCCCAAATAAGTCCTTAAAATTATGTGTGAAATGACCAAAATGCCCCCATGTTGCATAGTTTGGCCATAAAGCATAAACCACGCATATATTTGATATCTTACTGATATTATGTCATAAATTAAATATTTTTACAAAATATTTATGACCATAACTTCAGTTTACTTGTGAGCTCCTTTTATAAGTCATTAAATGACCAAAATGCCCTTTTGAGGCTTAATTCGGTTTTAAAACCTTTATAGGCATACATGTTGATATCTTACTAATATCATAACATATTTTAAGAATAATAACATATGGAACTTGTATCTGACTCATCCGGTTACCCGTTAACGCTTATACGCGTTCGGTTCGACTTTTGTGACTAGTTTGCAGAAATTAACCGAAACGTGTTTAACCTTATCATTTAAACTTCAAATTCCAGAATGTATTTTGTTTACCCACACTATACAACTCTTCATACTTGTTGGGTTAAAATCAATGTTTTAGAAGGCGCTAGGTGCTAGTCGGGCGGTGTACCGCCTAGGGATTAATCGAGATTAATAGGGATTAATCGGATTGGGTTTTTTTATGTATAATTTTATATATAAAAGCCATTAGTATTATACTTTTTATCTACAAAATTAAAAGTTTAGGGACCAAGTGTAAACTAGTGAAAATAGAGAGGAATGTTAAAACACCCAAACAATATTAAACCTAATCCTATCATCGTTCTTCATACGTCGTCTCACCTGTCCATTGTTCATCAGACCTCTGATGAATGTTGCAGTCCCGTCAGAGAAGACAACTCAAGGTCCCGTCATTCCTACATTGGCGATGGATGGCGGTCGGATTTGTAAGTGTTGGTCATTGATTTAGGTAAGTTTCTTTAGAATCTTGACTGGTGAATAAATTAGGGTTATAACTTATAGCGTATAACCCTTTAAAACCATGGATCGGATCTTAAAATCGGCTTAAATGAGTAAAAATTCCAGGTCCGATTAGTCTGATTTCACCCGATTAACTCCAACTAGGTCCGCCTTGGTCCGATTTTGACCGGCTTTGACCAGGAACGATTTTTTGGCCGATTTGCTCATTTTTAGGCGAAAAGTAACCTATTAGCACCTAAGCACCGATTAATCGGCCGCCTAGAACGCCTTCTGCAACATTGGTCAAAATAACAGTCCATTCCGGTCATCGCTTAATCTAGCGTATCGTACCGTATTTTGTTCTTTAGGCTAGCCGGTCTAAGTCTATGACTTAAATAAGACTCGTTAGTAATCTAATTGGTTAATAATACCATCATTCCAGACTAGGATCCCCGGTAAAAGCTATCTACACATGTCTAAGTGATTTATACAGCTGAGTTGTTAATTCTTGCTTATAAAATCAAGTTATAACTCAGGTAAATACTTTTAACTTATTTTCCCTTATACGGGCTTGGGATACGATAAATTATTACTGCTTGGTCGGGTATGGGATCACTTAGCCGGATTGTGGCTATCAAATCTGCATAACCCGTTTAAATCTATTTTGTTTGATAACTTAAACATTGGGGGTTAACACGACCGTGTACTGGATATCCTCGGCTTATTTAATTGCAAGTGGCCATGACCTATGCACAGGGTGTAGGCATACACCCGATAGATGCAAAATGCTAAATTATAATTTACCCACAAGGTTGGGGATAACTCATTTGTGGGTTTATAAAAGTGGTGTGTCGTTTAATCATGTGTCGGTTTCTATACTGGGCCCCATATCTATTGACAAACATGTAAAATTGTGTACAAGATTAAAATTCTTAACTGTCCTAAGTTATAAAAGATTTTTCGTGCCTTGTGCACCTAAACCAATTTTTGAAACATTTTCAAATGTGTCAGTTAATTGTATTTACCAGTGTAAACTGAAGTATTTTCAAAAGACTAAGTGATAGGTACTAATCGCAATAGGCCGGGAGCTGGTTGGTGTCAAATAGAGGATCTTGCAAATCCTTAGGATGCCTTAAATTCTGATATACATTATTTTGTATATTTATTAGATCCGCCTGTGGATCCGTTTCTACAACCGTCTATATAATTATTATTTTGAACTTTGAATATTCGGTCTGTAATAGTAATTTCATTCCAAGCCTTCTGTTGTGCTATATCTATGTTTAATTGTCTATGATGATATCAACTACGTCACGATACTCCCTACCGGGCCTACCGGGTTATGTTGGAAATATCGGGGTGTGACAGAATGTCACCAACCCCCAACCCACCTCAATTTTTGGCGCCACAATTTTATCCCCATCAACCCATTTGATTTTTCCTTTCCCTCTGTCACACCTAGATTTTCCACGTGTCACCGGTGGGCCTGGTGGGAAGTATCGTGACGTAGTTGGTATCATCATAGACAAAGAACACAATATATAAATGCACAGCGGAAGCAAAGATAGATTCATTTCAACTTTAATAAAGTGTAATATCAAATATCACAAATAGTTGAAACGGATCCACAGGCGGATCAAAATAAAATAAGATATTGTTCGACAGTTTATTGTCATCCAAGCTTGCGAGACTTATTGTGGACGCTCTAGAAGACAGCCAGCCTATTACGTGTAGTACCTGCACTTAACCTTTTGGGAAAAATACGTCAGTTTACACTGGTAAATACAATTTAACTGACTCATTTTGAAAATGGTTGAAAATTTATTTGAATGCACGTAGCACAAAACATTTTATAACTTGGGATAATTATACAATATAATCTTGTGAACGAATTACATGTTACTTGTGCGTTCAGTAGCCCGGATCTTGTCCGGGTTAAAGATCAATAGACACACCACATTATAGAGTTATACACTGACAGGTGTACGCCTACACCCCGTGCTCAGGTCGTGGCCATCTCTTAAGATGATGCCAAGGATATCCGGGACATGGTCATTAACCCCCTAAAGGCTTTAAGTGAACAAGACTGTTTAAACAAGCCGATTAAATTATTCAATTAACCACCCAAAGATGTAAGATTTGATGCTCGATCAAGCGGTATTCTATATACCGTAACCCAAGCCCGTATAGGGAAAATAAGTTAAAAGTATTTACCTGAGTAAAGTATAAATCACAACTAGCAAGTGGAGGTAGCTTTTACTGGTTCTTCTTATTCTGGAACAAAGTGTCACACCCCAACCGATGGCGGAATCATCGGGGCGTGGCACTAAGCGAAACAGATTGTCCAGAAGTTTCCATAACAACTATCATTACCATTCAATTAAAGCAATACGACCCATACCGTATCTTAAATAGTCAAACAAGTTATTACAGATAACATCAAAACAAATATTCTGTTCCGATAACTCAGATTTAAATAAGTAGCAATTGTTTATCTGCTTCTAGAGACCCTTAATACGTCATCTACAGACAACTATTTGTTGGGCTCTAAAGCTTTATTCTAGCTTCCATTTCCTACCACACATGCATCCTAAGCACCTGTCACATACGTTAAAGTAAAGCCAATACATAAAATGTAAAGGTGAGCATACAAGTTTGATAATAGCATATAGAGTTCGAATTCGTTTACGCATAACCAGCACGTACACACAGTGAAATGAAGCACGTTAGTTATCAACATAGATCCATCGATACCAATGACTGCGGGTTGACTGCCCGAGGCAGTTCGCAATACATGATTACCACCGTAATCCATACAAGTAAAAGATCCTTAACAACCCCCGTGTGAACGGGTGCTGAGTCCAAACTATAGTACTATCGTTGCTAAGGCAGGTAGACAGCATTCCATGTGTAAACATAACAAACAAGCATTCATAAGCCACGTATAACATGCATAATGGTTTAGCGTTAAAATAGCTTGAGTAGTGTGATTGTTGTAGTTTGAATATTCGTAACATATTTAACACCCAAAAGTGCTAAAACAAAACGGGTTCGAGTATACTCACAGCGATTATGGATTGAAGGGAGCGCTTTACAGCGAGTACGGTTAGCCTGAATAGATTTTGATAACGTAACGATAAGTGGCGCGTAAAACATTACAAGGTGAGAGTGGGTAGGATAACTGATCGTGCGGATCAGTTATCCGTGAGAGGAAGTCATCCGTGCGGGTGAACTATCCGTGCGGATGGTAATCCGTGCGGATGGTGACCCATCCGGATAAGCTATCCGTGCGCGTGGGCTGTCCGTACGGACGGTAATCCGTCCGGACTAGTCATGCGTGCGGATTGCTTATCCGTACGGACAAGTTGTTCGTGCGGATAATCGTTCAAGTGGATTGTTTCTTCCTAAGTTAAGGATGTGTTTGTGTATGATGGCTTGTGCTTTGGAGTTTTCGTTGTAGCATTTAGAGAACACTTAAGTGTCTCTACCTTTCAAGTCGGTCGCGCGAACAACAATCCGTACGGATGGTAGTCCGTGCGGACAATGGTAATCCGTGCGGACAGTCTGTGCGCGCGGGCAGAGACAATCCGTCTGGATGGCCTGTCCGTGCGGACGACTTGGTCGTGCGGATGAACACTGTTTGAATTTTATTTTAAGGCCTTAGTATCTCATGATCCGAAGAGTAATTCATTCAGAGGTCGTCCGTCCGGATTGCTCATTCGTCGATACTCAAACTTTGTTTGGAAAGTGGGTCCCAAGGGTAGCTCGTCCGGGTGACAACCCGTCCGTATAGCCTGTCCGTGCGGGCTGCTTGTCCGTGCGGACAGCTTGTCCGTGCGGACAACTGGTCTGATTGTTCCGTTCGTCTACTCTTGGTTTCTGTTGTCGTTTATCGAGACGTTCTGATTACGTGGCAACCACTTGGAATCGTATTCTTACCCGCGCGACTAAGCCGGCCAGGAACCACCCTAACTCGACATGTCGGCGACTCAGAACGGTCATTCCGGTTGACCCCGAAATCAGGTGTCTTGCGGTAGGATTCCAGATCTAGGACTAGTGCATCACTATTATCGAGTAGAGACTAGAACCGATCAGATTCGTACCGATCTTTAAGGGTAAAAGAAGGAGAGAGCTTAGGTTTATTTCTTTCAACTCTTTTATCCTTAGAAAAGTTTAGATTTAGGTGATGTTGTTGTGAAATCTTGTGGAAATCGTTTAGATCTGAGTTATTCTTGGTGTAATGAAGTCAAGCATGAAGTTCATAAGAACTTCATGATGACGTCACTCAAGAATACCTCAAATCTTGATGATTTCATGGTTAAAAGTGGAGATTTGAAAGATGGAAAGGTGTACAATGGTGTAGTGATCAAGGATGTACAAGAATCAGTGCAAGATCTTACCTGGATTGAGAGAAATCTAAGAAAAAGTGAAGAATGCGTGCGGTTCGGACGTCACTTGCCAAAAGTGGAAAAGTTGGAGAGTGACCCGTGTATTTATAGGATGCTAAAAGGGGAAAGGGTGAGTCGTGCACATGGCACGTAACCCGGATAGGCTATCCGCGCGGATTGGTCATCCGTGCGGATTGGCAATCCGTGCGGATTGGCAATCCGTGCGGATTGACCATCCGTGCGGATGTCGCCTGATTTGGTGCGTTCGGTGCGACGATGATTCGGCTTCGGTTTGCGAGCGATTCGTTAGGGTTTCCTAGTCAAATTATTTTCAGTCCCCACTACTTCTTATATGGTTCGACTCGGAATTCGAGTTCGGGTTAGTTTACATTCGAGTTAGACTTCGAGTTCGATTGGGTTCGCTTGATTATCACAACATAACATAAAATAAACATGCACAGGTAACACGTAAGGCACACACACATGTATAAACAATAAGCATAATACACAGTTCGAGTTACGGTTCGATGTCGATTTGATTTGCATAGTTTGATTAACTTTATCGCATTGTTACTTCCTATCGTTCCTAGTCGTAGGTCGATTGAAATATGGTTACCACAATTCGATTATTGTAATGAGCGACACTTACTCCACATAATATAAATAAAATAAAAACATTTCTACGAGTCAAGTCGCGCGAAATCGGTCGTTGACTTTGACCTTGACTTTGACTTTCACTTGTGAAAACACGGGGTGTTACAGCCTCCCCTTGTTTAGGGAATTTCGTGCCGAAATTAAGCTGGAAGCCGTAACTAACCGTGGATCACATGTGAGAGTTTTTCGTTTGGATATGTTATGCGAAATTCTCTAATCTAAAGCCTACAAAGTTTCAAATCTCAGTTCGAAGCCGTTTGTAAGAAATTTGAATTTTTTGTTAGAAAATGTTGAATGTTGCTGTTGGTGTTCACCATACGGATGGCAATCCGTGCGGATAACATATCCGTATTGACTTTTGTTGACTAGCTTATTCGCATGGATAATTATTGGCTCGGGAATGTGCGGAATCCGTGAACGATCGTGACCATTGTAGGATCGGTTTTGACACCGCACGATTGCGTAACGATCGTTCGACGTGCGGAATCCGTGCATGAACAAAACCAAACACTCGAATAGTAATAACGACGCGATTCTTTGATAAATCTGATAACGTACAAGAACTTTCTCTCTCTGGTTTCTCTCTCTAGCACTAGAGCTCTCCAAATCCCAAATGGGCAAAAGTCTCTAATTGAACCCTAAGGCTCCTATTTATAGGTCAAGGGAATAAGGAATCTTTCCTTATTTACAGTTATGCCACCTTGCCTTTCTTAACCAGACATTACTTACTCATTAAACAACTGTGGATACTTTGTCTTCATGTCGCTTTCGAGTTCCCAAGTAAACTCCGCGCCTCGCTTGCCTTCCCATCGGACTTTCACAATAGGAATGCGTGAGCGTCTGAGTTCTTTGGTCTGGCGATCCATGATTTCGACAGGCTTTTCCACGAAGTGTAATGTTTCGTTCACTTGTAGATCGTCTAAAGGAACATGTAGATCGTGGTCGGCGATGCACTTTCAGAGGTTTGACACGTGGAAAGTCGGGTGGACATTGCTAAGTTCCTCCGGTAATTCGAGTCTGTAGGCGACTTTTCCGATCCTTTCCAGAATCTTAAAAGGTCCAACATATCGAGGCGCGAGCTTCCCCTTCTTGCCGAATCGGGCTACACCCTTCCAAGGTGATACCTTTAGGAGTAGGTAGTCACCAACGCCATATTCACGGGGCTTGCGCTTTTTATCGGCGTAAACTTTCTGTCGATCCCGAGCTTTCGCGAGGTTGTCTCGAATTTGGAAAATTTTGTCTGTCGTTTCTTGTAGCAGCTCCGGAACGGTTAATTGCGAATGACCGATCTCGTGCCACACAATAGGCGATCGACATCTTCTTCCATATAAGGCCTCGAAAGGTGCCATCTAGATGCTAGCCTGGTAGCTGTTGTTATACGAGAATTCAACTAACGGAAGGTGTCTATCCCAATTACCACCGAAATCTAGAACACACGAACGGAGCATGTCTTCAAGAGTACGAATCGTTCTTTCAGTCTGACCGTCGGTTTGTGGGTGGAACGCAGTACTTAGATTAAGCGTTGTACAGAGTGCCGCTTGAAACGTTTCCCACAATCGCGAAGTAAACCGAGCGTCACGATCAGAGATGATGTCACGAGGCGTCCCATGTCGACAAATGATCTCGTCGGTGTAGATTCGGTCTAATCGTTCTACCTTGTAGTCTTCTAGTATTGGCAGAAAGTGAGCTGATTTAGTCAAACGGTCAATAACAACCCAAATGCTGTCGTGACCTGATGACGTGGTTGGAAGCTTAGTTACGAAGTCCATAGCTATGCTCTCCCACTTCCACATGGGGATTGGAGGTTGTTCAAGCAAGCCAGAGGGTCTTTGGTGTTCAGCCTTGATTCTAGCACAGGTTAGGCACTTTCCGACGTAGAGAGCGATATCCCGTTTCATACCCGGCCACCAGTATCTATAGCGAAGATCGTGGTACATTTTGTCGGCACCGGGATGGATAGAGTACCGGGATTTGTGGGCTTCGTCCATGATAATCTGTCGTAAATCGGTTCGCTTGGGAATCCAAATTCGGTCCAAGAAGTGGAATATCCCATTTGATTTGCTCACAAGCTGGGCTCCATCGTGGTAGATTCTTTCTTTCTTCAAGGTGCGTTCGTTGAAATATGCATGTTGGGCGTCGCGGATGAGAGTTTCGAGGTTGTGCTGGGCTTGAATATTACGAGTGCTAAGCAGATAGCTCCGTCTGCTAAGTGCGTCGGCTACGGCATTTGCTTTGCCTGGGTGATAACGAATCTCACAGTCGTAATCGTTGAGAAGTTCTACCCATCGGCGTTGACGCATATTTAGTTCCCTCTGATTAAAGATGTGTTGTAGGCTCTTATGATCGGTGAAGATCGTACACCTTGTACCATACAGGTAGTGTCGCCAAATCTTTAATGCAAAGACAACTACGCCTAGCTCGAGATCGTGGGTTGTATAGTTCTTCTCGTGGACTTTGAGCTGACGAGATGCGTAAGCTATGACCTTGTCTCGTTGCATGAGGACACAACCGAGACCAAGGTTGGAAGCATCACAGTAGACAATGAAGTTATCGTTTCCGTCGGGTAGTGTGAGAACAGGAGCATTGCAAAGCATGTGTTTGAGGGTTCGAAAGGCAGACTCTTGTTTGGTTCCCCAGACAAAAGGCTGGTACTTATGCGTGAGAGAGGTAAGTCGTACAGCAATCCTCGAGAATCCTTCGATAAATCGTCGATAATAGCCCGCTAGCCCGAGAAAGGAGCGGACTTCTGACGGGTTCTTAGGCGTAACCCAGCTCTTAACAGCTTCAATCTTCGCAGGATCGACGTGAATGCCCTGACTATTTACAATGTGACCCAGAAACTGAACCTCCCCCAACCAAAATTCATACTTGGAGAATTTGGCGTAGAGTTGGTTCCCCTGAAGTAACTCGAGAACCAAACGTAGATGTTGCGCGTGTTCGGCTCTCGACTTGGAATAGATCAAGACATCGTCGATGAATACAATGACGAAACGGTCGAGATATGGTTTACACACGCGATTCATCAGATCCATGAAAACTGTTGGTGCGTTTGTTAGGCCAAAAGGCATGACAACGAACTCATAATGGCCATAACGGGTACGAAACGCGGTTTTGGGTATATCCTCCTCCTGTATACGCAGCTGATGGTATCCTGAACGTAGATCGATCTTCGAGAAACACGTAGCGCCTTGCAGTTGGTCAAACAAATCGTCGATTCGAGGCAGAGGATAGCGGTTCTTGATAGTCAACTTATTCAATTCCCGGTAGTCGATGCACATCCGGAACGACCCATCCTTCTTTTTGACGAAAAGGACTGGTGCGCCCCAAGGAGAGGTGCTCGGGCGAATAAAGCCTTTTCAAGCAATTCCTGGAGTTGGGTTGAGAGTTCGCGCATTTTGGACGGCGCGAGTAGATAAGGAGCTCTAGCGATAGGATTAGCTCCAGGAATAAGATCAATGCGAAAGTCAATATCGCGCCTTGGAGGTAGTCCGGGAAGATCTTCTGGAAAAACATTAGGAAATTCTCGGACCACAGGAACGTCTTTCACTTCCTTCTTCTCTTTCTTTTCCTTTTCCGCTGCTACGATGTTAGCCAAGAAAGCCCTGTATTCCTTGCGGAGATACTTGCTAGCTTGGAGGCATGACATAAGTTTGAGACCCTTCGAAGTAGTATCACCATAAACGCGCAATGAATCATCGTTTGCGAGCGAAAAACGAATCATTTTATCGAAGCACACAACTTCGGCATGGTTTTCACGAAGAAAGTCCATGCCTACTATGACATCAAAGCTTCCTAGCTGCATCGGAATGAGATCGATCGAGAAGATGTGATTGTTGAGTTCGAGAGTACAATCACGGATAACCGAATTAACGGCGACGGTTCTTCCGGTAGCGACTTCAACTTCAAATGCCGAAGAGAGTTTGGAACGTCTACGACTAAGGAGTTTCTCAAATTCGAACGACACAAAGCAATTATCCGCTCCAGTATCAAACAAACATGAAGCATAAATACCATTCACGAGGAACGTACCATTGACCATGTTGTTGTCGGCCTGGGCTTGACGCACGTTGAGATTGAACGTTCTGGCGCGTGCTGCTTGTTGTTGCTGTTGCTGCTGCTGCTGTGGTTGCTGCTGTTGCGGTTCTTGTTTCACTACCCTGTTTGGGCACATGTTGGTCAAGTGATTCGGGTCGCCACACGTGAAGCAGACTCTGGCCTTGACTGCGGGTGCCGGAGGAGCTTGTTGACCCTGTGGGGCAGCGAGTAGAGCTTGATTGGCAGGAGCTTGACGAATACGGCAGTTGGCAGTGAAGTGGCCGTACACGTTGCAGTGAGCACAAAAACGGCATTGAATAGCAGTCGGGTGATGATAGGTGCAAGTAGGGCAGAGCGGATGTGGCCTAGTATATGCACGCTTTGCAGGCGGTGCATTGGCCATAGGCGCCGCTACTTGACGCTGTTGGGCAGGTACAACTTGGATCGGTGCAGCAGTGATCGCACAGTTCTTGTTGGTGGAGTTGCTCTTTCTCTTGTTCTTTCTCTTGTTGCTTGATGAGGTAGGTTCAGCAGTTGGTGCAGTAGCGGTAGCTTGATGCAGATGCTTGGAGGTTTTATCCCACACCCCAGCTTTAACCCTTTTGTCATTGATTTCAGCGGCCAGCAGATAGGTTTCCTCAATCGTGGTAGTCTTAGCCACTTGCACGAAATCAGCGACGCAGTCGGGCAAAGCTCGGATGTACTTCTTGATGGTGATCTCCGGGGTCTTGACTAGATCGGGACAGATAATGCTGAGTTGTTTAAAACAAGCGGTAAGACCAGCATTATCTCCATCCTTCTGATGTATGTGCCAGAATTCATCTTCAAGCTTTTGACGTTCGTGAGGAGGGCAGAATTCCTCTAGCATGACCTCCTTGAGCTCGTCCCACGACAGACCGTAGGCTGCATCATTCCCTCGCTTGTTCCTCTCGGCCGTCCACCAGTCTAGAGCACGGGACTGGAAGACGCCGGTAGCGTTCAGAGTTCGAAGGTCATCAGGGCAACCACTTTGTCGCAGAGTAACCTCGATAGAGTCAAACCAGTGAAATAGTGCAGTAGGACCTCCTTCGCCTGTGAATTCTTTCGGCCCACATGACTTGAATTGTTTGAAACTGAAAGGTCTCGTGACAGCCTTAGGAACTTCAGTCCTCGATTCCTCGGATGATTTGCTGGCGTTCTCATAGACATCGCTCACAGCTTTTGCCACACTTTTCGCGATAATAGAGGCGAGACGTCTGTCCCTCTTTTCCTGACGAGAGAGCGTATGACGAGATCCAGACGACATTGTCTGCAATAGACATCGCCACGGAACTTAACACATGTATTCGAATCTCACCTCACACGTCTATTACTACTAAAGCTCAGTAACACGTACCATGTAAACGCATATAGTCACAAAATCACATAATTGCACAAAAATCACATAAACACATAGAGCACATAATCACAATCGTCCTAAACATGTAAGCACAATAGCAAGAACACATGTATCTTAGTCACTAGGGGTAATCAGAAAACAGAAACCTAGTATTCAGAGTTCGCGAGTGTTCGAAAGTAGTGTTGTGTGAGTAGCTAAGGCCAAAAGCATTTGATTGAAACCGGTAATACCTCAAAACGTCAATAAATAAGCACAAAACACGTATCTCACATAAAAGCGACGAAAATTGAAACACATAAAATCGCGGATGGATTGTCTGCGGCTATTTATACTTCGACTAACCAAAGTAGTTCGACTATTCACAAGAATCCTGTGTGCACAATTACCTTCAGGACTATGCCTTTGCCTCGATTCTTGGGCGTTGGCGCAATTCCCTTGGGTTATATTGTGTCTTTAGATCGTTGGAGTCCGTCGAAACTTTGGTGGGAGTTTTGTATAAAAGCAGGACAAGTCGTCAAGGTTAGGGTTTCACCCCTGTCTTACAACTTCGTCCTTGTTTTTAATAAAATTTGAGGAGATTATTCATCAAAATATGGATTTCACTCCTAATTTGATATGATTCTCCTCGTTTGTAGCTAAAACGCAAGCTGATTAGGCAACTTTAGTCGAGAGTTTGCGGTTTTCACGCCTATTCTCGGCCTTATTACCTGTTCGTAACTTGAAAATTCGAGTGCAGTGATAGAAAAGAGCGAGTGATAGTGAAGAGTTTACGCATACGCGTGAGTTGGTCTGTTGGTTCTTAACTATAGACTAGGTCTCTAAGACTTCGACCCGGACTAGGTCGAGTCTTGCCTAATTCCTTATAGTTATGGCTCTGATACCAATCTGTCACACCCCAACCGATGGCGGAATCATCGGGGCGTGGCACTGAGCGAAACAGATTGTCCAGAAGTTTCCATAACAACTATCATTACCATTCAATTAAAGCAATACGACCCATACCGTATCTTAAATAGTCAAACAAGTTATTACAGATAACTTCAAAACAAATATTCTGTTCCGACAACTCAGATTTAAATAAGTAGCAATTGTTTATCTGCTTCTAGAGACCCTTAATACGTTATCTATAGGCAACTATTTGTTGGGCTCTAAAGCTTTATTCTAGCTTCCATTTCCTACCACACATGCATCCTAAGCACCTGTCACATACGTTAAAGTAAAGTCAATACATAAAATGTAAAGGTGAGCATACAAGTTTGATAATAGCATATAGAGTTCGAATTCGTTTACGCATAACCAGCACGTACACACAGTGAAATGAAGCACGTTAGTTATCGACATAGATCCATCGATACCAATGACTGCGGGTTGACTGCCCGAGGCAGTTCGCATTACATGATTACCACCGTAATCCATGCAAGTAAAAGATCCTTAACAACCCCCGTGTGAACGGGTGCTGAGTCCAAACTATAGTACTATCGTTGCTAAGGCAGGTAGACAACATTCCATGTGTAAACATAACAAACAAGCATTCATAAGCCACGTATAACATGCATAATGGTTTAGCGTTAAAATAGCTTGAGTAGTGTGATTGTTGTAGTTTGAATATTCGTAAGGTGAGAGTGGGTAGGATAACTGATCGTGCGGATCAGCTATCCGTGAGAGGAAGTCATCCGTGCGGGTGAACTATCCGTGCGGATGGTAATCCGTGCAGATGGTGACCCATCCGGATAAGCTATCCGTGCGCGTGGGCTGTCCGTACGGACGGTAATCCGTCCAGACTAGTCATGCGTGCGGATTGCTTATCCGTACGGACAAGTTGTTCGTGCGGATAATCGTTCAAGTGGATTGTTTCTTCCTAAGTTAAGGATGTGTTTGTGTATGATGGCTTGTGCTTTGGAGTTTTCGTTGTAGCATTTAGAGAACACATAAGTGTCTCTACCTTTCAAGTCGGTCGCGCGGACAACAATCCGTATGGATGGTAGTCCGTGCGGACAATGGTAATCCGTGCGGACAGTCTGTGCGCGCGGGCAGAGACAATCCGTCCGGATGGCCTGTCCATGCTGACGACTTGGTCGTGCGGATGAACACTGTTTGAATTTTATTTTAAGGCCTTAGTATCTCATGATCCGAAGAGTAATTCATTCAGAGGTCGTCCGTCCGGATTGCTCATTCGTCGATACTCAAACCTTGTTTGGAAAGTGGGTCCCAAGGGTAGCTCGTCCGAGTGACAACCCGTCCGTATAGCCTGTCCGTGCGGGCTGCTTGTCCGTGCGGACAGCATGTCCGTGCGGACAACTGGTCTGATTGTTCCGTTCATCTACTCTTGGTTTCTGTTGTCGTTTATCGAGACGTTCTGATTACGTGGCAACCACTTGGAATCGTATTCTTACCCGCGCGACTAAGCCGGCCAGGAACCACCCTAACTCGACATGTCGGCGACTCAGAACGGTCATTCCGGTTGACCCCGAAATCAGGTGTCTTGCGGTAGGATTCCAGATCTAGGACTAGTGCATCACTATTATCGAGTAGAGACTAGAACCGATCAGATTCGTACCGATCTTTAAGGGTAAAAGAAGGAGAGAGCTTAGGTTTATTTCTTTCAACTCTTTTATCCTTAGAAAAGTTTAGATTTAGGTGATGTTGTTTTGAAATCTTGTGGAAATCGTTTAGATCTGAGTTATTCTTGGTGGAATGAAGTCAAGCTTGAAGTTCATAAGAACTTCATGATGACGTCACTCAAGAATACCTCAAATCTTGATGATTTCATGGTTAAAAGTGGAGATTTGAAAGATGGAAAGGTGTAGAATGGTGTAGTGATCAAGGATGTACAAGAATCAGTGCAAGATCTTACCTGGATTGAGAGAAATCTGAGAAAAAGTGAAGAATGCGTGCGGTTCGGACGTCACTTGCCAAAAGTGGAAAAGTTGGAGAGTGACCCGTGTATTTATAGGATGCTAAAAGGGGAAAGGGTGAGTCGTGCGCATGGCACGTAACCCGGATAGGCTATCTGCGCGGATTGGCAATCCGTGCGGATTGGCAATCCGTGCGGATTGACCATCCGTGCGGATGTCGCCTGATTTGGTGCGTTCGGTGCGACGACGATTCGGCTTCGGTTTGCGAGCGATTCGATAAGGTTTCCTAGTCAAATTACTTTCAGTCCCCACTACTTCTTATATGGTTCGACTCAGAATTCGGGTTCGGGTTCGTTTACATTCGAGTTAGACTTCGAGTTCGATTGGGTTCGCTTGATTATCACAACATGACATAAAATAAACATGCACAGGTAACACGTAAGGCACACACACATGTATAAACAATAAGCAAAATACACAGTTCGAGTTACGGTTCGATGTCGATTTGATTTGCATAGCTTGATTAACTTTATCGCATTGTTACTTCCTATCGTTCCTAGTCGTAGGTCGATTGAAATATGGTTACCACAATTCGATTATTGTAATGAGCGACACTTACTCCACATAATATAAATAAAATAAAAACATTTCTACGAGTCAAGTCGCGCGAAATCGCTCGTTGACTTTGACCTTGACTTTGACTTTCACTTGTGAAAACACGGGGTGTTACACAAAGGTTTATAATAACCTATTAGAATTCTAACGGGTCTTTATTTAAGCCTAAGCTTAGACCGGTTAGCTTTAAGGACGAAACGGTTCAAACGCACGATTAAGCGAAGACCGGATAGAATGTGATTTAGACTCAACAAGTTTGAATACTTGTATAATATAGGTATACTAAATACATTCTGGATTTTGAGACAAAAATGATAATGTTTGACCCGTCTCGGTCAATTTATGCAAACTAGTTACATAAACCGAACCGAACGCGAAAAGAGCGTTACGGGTAACCGTAAGAGTCATATACAAGTTCCCTGAGATAATATGGCTTAAATATGTTATAACATCAGTAAGATATCTCCTATTATGCCCAAAACGGATTTAAACACAAATTATGCCTTATAAGGGCATTTTGGTCATTTTAAAAGATTATAAAAGAGTTTATTTGTAAATCTGAGTTACAGGTATGGTTTATACAGTAAATATACTTAATTTAACATATTATAACAGTAGGGTATGACCCATATATGGGATTTATCATTTAAAACCAAACTATGCACCTTAAGGGTATTTTGGTAATTTCACAAGGGCTAAAAATGTCAAAACTGGAAACCTGAGTTCAAAAACTTATACTTACTGTTATTATATAAAAATATACTAAAAACATCAGTAGGTATCAATCTTATATGTCTAATATGGTTATAGTGCATACTATGCGATAAAAACGCTTAAAAGGCGATTTGGAGCCATTTCCGGGTTTTTAAAGGAAAGCTGATATTTTTATAATTCCAGAAGGCTCAAAATATTTTATTTAACAAATAAAATCAGTAGAAAAAGGTTTGGGGTCAAAAGGATTTATAAAACTCATTTTATGGCTTAAAAGGGCAAAATCGGTATTTACCGGATTAAACTTAAAGACCTATGTTATGATCAGCCAAAAATTAAATAAAAATCTTTAAAAATCCCAAAATATTATATAACATCAGTGGGTAAAAAGTTTGATATCAAAAAGTGGGTTTAAATAGGCTATTTGCTAATTACGCCATTTAATTAACATAAAGTTTTCAAATTACGATAATGAGCATAACTCTTAATCTAGACCTCAAACTGATATCAAATTTTAGGTGCAAGTTTATAAATCAGTAACAAATGTTTCTACTCTTTCACTTTTTCAAAAATCACGTTTTGTAGTCAAAAGGGCATAATAGTCAACTTTAAGCATAAATCGGAAACATGCATATGAATCGGATAAGTGTTGAACCAAGTTGTAAAATCTCAGAGAGTTAAACTTATATGAAAATTGGTCCAAAATAAGCTCTAAGGCAGATCTCAAACATGCATGAACGGATCGGAACTGAAAGTCAAAGTAAAAGTCAATTTATGCGACTTTCGGTTCCGATTCGGGTTTAAACTGAAAATTGAAGAGATGAACATGTTGAGACATGTTCTTACATTAATTACCAAGTTATTTTAACGATCAAACAGGTTGCATGTACCCTACATTGCTAATCATGCTTAAATTTGCAAATAACAATTCTGTTGACTTTTTGAAACAAGCTTTGACTCGACAATTAACATAGTTAGAGTGGGAATCTGAAAATACCCTTTTAAGGGTTTGTTACCCACATAAATACCAACTTGTAGGTACTTTCAATTCGAGAAATGACTGAGCAAATTTCCTTTAATCTCAAAGTCAAACTGAAATTACGATGGTTTGACTTTTGCTTGAATAACTAAGCTAGAACGAATTTGAGGAGGTTATGAACACTTACAAGAATCCTAATAATGCTTAGAGATCACTAGAAAGTTGTCTTGACGTCCAGAGAGCTCCAGAGATGTTCTTGTGAATTTTAGAAGATGCAAGTGCTTGAATGTTACTACTTCAAGTCCTTTTTATGCTAACTTTGATCTCACAAGGAGCTGCCACAAGAGTCTATGAGTGTTATGAGAAGTGTCCAAGTGCCCCTAGATGCATGTAAGTTCATTGGTGAGGCTCAGGAATCGGATCCAGCTGTTAACAACTCGCAAACAGACATGAACTGGCAGCTGGTCGCTGCTTTTGTCGCTGGCAACTTGTAGGCGGGCCGCGACAGGCCCCTCGCGGGCCGCGTACATGTGGGTGACCAGCTTTACAAGTTTCCAACATTTTACAATTCAGTCCCTGACCTTTGTAACGTGTTTTTGGCTATTTATCTTGCACATTAGACCCTAAAATCTGATTTTTAAGGACCTTGGGACTTTTATAAACATGGTAAAGTCCTTGGTTAACTTTGTGCTTACCCGAAAAGTCTCGAAATTCAACGTTAACGCAATTAACCCTTTGTGCACGGTTTTGATCATAACTTTCTCATACGATAACGAAACTTGATGAAATTTTTACCACATATTCTAGTGAGTATATTTTACCATCACAAAGCTTCGGGTTTTCCAAAGGATCACTCAGAGGTATACTTTCAACATGTTGACACTTTTAGCTCCTGTAGTTTGAAATTCCTCACTTTCTTTCATTTTCCGCTTCGTATGATCCTTGATTTATCCGTTTAAGATTATAAACATCATGTAGGGTTATTTAAGAGCCTATTTATCAATTGTTGACACTTTGGACCCTTATATTCACATAGTTTCACCGTTTGTCAACTTTAGTCCCTCTAAAGTATGTTTTCACATATTCAAAGCCCATGACACGTGTCAATACATTATTGGACGTAAATTTTCGAGGTGTTACACCCTCCTTTGTTTCCCCAAACAAAATTTCCCCTTAATCCTTCAAGAGTGTTCACTATCTTGACCAAGGCTTTAAACAATGAAAGATAATAACCTGGGAAACCACCCAACACTTCTTTAGCCAAAGTAATCCTCCCGGCAAAAGAGAGACAACTAACTTTCCATATAAAGAGCTTAGAATTAAACATGTCTACCACATGTTTCTAATATTTAATCCTTTTCTTGTTGGCACCAATAGAGAATCCTAAAAGCTCGAATGGAAGCTTCCTGCCATGATAAATAGTTGCGAAGCCACCATGTCCTCAACAATCTCCGCCTCAACCCCACCCCATAAATGCTACTTTTGCATTAGTTAACTATGAGCCTTGAATAAAGGTAAAAACATCCAAGTATACCATTTTCTCAAAAATAACACGTTATTGGCATACCATATATGAGATTTGATGGGGCCGCCATTAGAGAGGTCTACGCCTTGGAACAACCCCGATCTAATGGTTTTCGACATAATCATATCTAACGCTTCCAAAGCTAAAATAAATAAGAATGCAGACAAAGGGTCCCCTTGGCGCAAACCTTCTAAAAATAGGAAATTCCAAGGTGGGGGAACCATTCACTAACACCGATGTCCTCCCAGACCTTAAACAAGTCCCAATCCATTTCCTCCATAAAACGGGAATCTCTTGTGTTTAAGATTGGAAAACAAGAAATCCTTATTCACCAAGTTATAAGCCTTTTCAAAATCAATTTAACCAACAACAATCGCACTTAATAAATCCCAAAAATAACAAAATTATTGCTAAGTTTGTTTTAACATGTGAATACACGTGCTATATTTAGGTTTATAAATTCGTATTAATTCACAGGTTCGTCCAACCAAACTATAAATCCACCATGTTTATATCCTTTAAATTCCATTCCATTTATAACTAAACAAGAAAATAACATCTAATTCCATTTGTGGTTCATTTCTTTTCATGTATCAAACACTCTAATAGTACCTATTTTGATATTACCATTCTGCCTTATACGTGAATGCAAAGCAGTATCTTATGCGAAGTCTAATATTTGTTAGATCGCCAATTTGTTAGGTACCCAATTTATTCATCTATAAAAATAATAATAACTATCATAACAAAAACAAAAAAAAATATATTTCTTGTTGGTAAAAAATGATTACGAAATAAAAAATAAAAAACAACAACAACAACAATAATAATAATAATAATAATAGTAGTAGTAATGTTTGTCGAAAATGTGTAAAAATAAAGAAAAGAATCTATTTTTATGACATATATTGTGACAAAAAAAATGTGTAAGAAAAGCGTCGTACAATTCGGACGAAACTCCAATTATGTATATTTTTAAGAAATTATACTAACTATAAAAAGGCTATGTCGGTGGGTTTTTGTTTTTTTTTTCTTTTGTTTTTTTTTGTCTTTTCCTAACAACTTTTGAGTTTTCTTTTATTTTTTTTGTCTTTTCCTGGAAACTTTTGAGGTTTTTTTAATTTACGTTTTCGGCCCTTATGCTTTGCGTGTTCTTTCTTAAATACCAATTTCTTTTGCAGTTTACAGTTTTTATCAAAAAAGCGTCGGACAATTCTGACGAAACTCCAATTAAGTATATTTTTAAGTAATTTTATTTAAAACGCCTGTTAGAAGTGTGTAGGAAATAACTAATTTGTTATTTGTTTATCAATAGTAATAGAAAAAATAATGACAATAATAAAAACAATAAAAAATTATATATTTAGTAAAGCGGTTGAAAATGCGTAAGAAAACAAAAAGATAAAAATCATATTTATTTCTAATTACATAAAAGATATTTAATTTCTTATCTATTATATATTTATCAAAAATGATAATAATCACAATAGTAAAAACACCAACGAATCTATCTATACTATATAATAAAAGAGACAAATAAAAGCACACATATCATTCATTGAAGTCATCTAATTTTTAGTTTTTTCCTCTCTATCCTACTTAGCTATAGATAATTAGTATTAATTAAAAGATAATTATAAAATTAAATTTAATATAAATTTAAACAATTCGTATAGGAGATAATATAATATTTTGAGATATTTATTAGATTTCAAAATTATTTATCCTGAAATTAACAAAAAACGTACACTAAATATAAATTAATATAATGTAAATGATTTATTTATTTTATTAAACAAGGGTCCATTTCATAAATGTTTATAAGGGGTAAATAAAAACATTAATCAATGTTCATTGGTTCTATACTTTTATTTTCGTGTTCAACTCTCATCTCAAATACGGTATTCACTATGTTTACGTGACATTTATAAGAATCATCACCGCAATCATCCCATCCATCATATATCGAGTATATCCGTTAGTTTTTTTAAAGATATAATTTTTTATTAAATTCATTCAACCCGTGTAATAAACGAGATTTTTAAAAGATATAATATTTTTATTATTTATATACAAAATTACATTTATGCAACTCGTGTAATACACCGGGTTTTTTAAAATATAACTTTTTTTATTGTGAGGTATATATAATTAGATTTATTCAATCCGTATAATACACAGGGTTTATAAAGATATAACAAGATATAACTTTTTATTGATTGGTATATAAAATTTTATATGTTCAATCCATACAATAAATGAGGTTCTTAAAAATGTAACATTTTTCATTATTTAATATATAAAATTAAATTTACTCAACCCGTACAATACGCGGGGTTCTTAAAAATATAATTTTTTTATTATTTAATATAAAAAATTACAGTTATTCAACCTATGTAATAAACAAAATTTTTAAAGATATATTGTTTTATGATTAGGTAAATAAAATTACATTTATTCAACCCGTGTAATAAACGGGGTTTTTAAAGATATATTTTGTAATACCCCGTGTTTCGAAAGTCAAAGTCAAAGTCAAAGTCAAGATTGAAGTCAAAGAAAGAAAAGATTTGCTAATTGCAATCTGTCACTCCTTGCTTAATTATTGATTTGACTTCTTTGACTTGTAATCGAACCTTTTATTTTATTTACTTTAGTTGTATTATGTGGAGTATCTGTGAATAATGAGGTTTAATCGATATTTATTGCATGTTTATCGCTTATCGCATCGCAATCGCATTCGAAACTCGAGTTATGCGTTCTGGATATTGTTTTACGTGTGTGTGTTATTTATGTGTTACTTGTGCATGTTTATTTATATTTATGTTTTGTGGTGACTAATCGAAACGCAATCGCAACTCACAAACGCTAAACACAAGTTATTTATAGTGATTGTATGTTAGATATAGTAGTTAGGTTATTTGTGTAACTAATGGGTAAATCTATCGCATCGCTCACTCGAAACGCATCGCAACGCTCAACATGCGAATCGAAACGACAAAACTCAACACGTCGGACACCAGGATAGAGTGGCCAACCGATCGAGTGGCCATCCGATCGGATTGCCATCCGACCGGATTGCCATCCGACCGGATTGCCATCCGACCGGTGACCAATCCGACCCTGCGCACTTTCCTCTTTTGGAAACCCTATAAATACCCTCCTGTCACATCATTTGTGATGTGACAGCTCCTCTGCTCGACCAGCCGCACTCAAGCTCTCTTTCTCTCGATTTCTCGCGATTCTTGTAAGTTTTCAACCTAAATCTTGTACTTCTATGATCTACACGCACTTATTCATCATTTTCTCTTTTGAATCTCAACTTTTAACCGTGAAATCAGTGGATTTGAGGTGTTCTAGGGTGATGTCATCATGGAGTTCTTATGAACTTCAAGCTTTGGCCTCATTCCACCAAGAACAACTCAGATCTGAAGGATTTCCACAAGATTAAACAATGTTTTCGCATAGATCTACACATATTCATGGTTAAAAGGATTGAAAGATGGTTTTCCAACTTTCTTTCAACTCTTTTACACTCAATGCACACAAAACCGATAGAATCGGAGCTCGTTCTAATCTTCTACTCCTTCTTAGTGATGTATTGGCTCAAGATCTAGTTTCTATCAAAGAGACTACCGATTTCGGGTTAAACATGAAAAACCACCTCGAACCGGTAACTGGTTGAACTAGGGTGATCCTGTTCGGTCGGGTAACTTGGTTCAAGATGGGGCTTCTGTTGTTTAGCACGTCATCACACCGTCTCGATCAAAACTACAAAACTTTCAAGATAATCAAGTGCAAAGAACGATCAGGTCGTTGGGTCGGATTGCCATCCGATCGGCTAACACTTGGTTCCACACTTAAACTCTTTATTTCAACTTTGCAAGGATCTTAACGTCGAACGGATTACCGGCCGATTGGATTGCCATCCGATCGAACGACCATCCGACCATGTGACGTTTGGAACTTCGACACTTAACCATTTTCATTTTTTTCAAAGATCATCAGTAACTGACGGATTGCCAACCGATCAGATTGCTATCCGATCGAGTGACAATCCTGATGTGAACTTGTTCTCACTAAGTGTCCTACCAATCGGATTGCCACCCGATCGAACGACCGTTCGATCGACGACCTGAAGGGTGAGATACTTCTCTGTTTTCAAAATGCTGCAACGAAAACTTCAAAGCCATCATACACAAACATATCCTTACCAAACGATGTCAATCCAATCGAATGGCCATCCGATCGGATGACCATCCAAACGGATTGACATCCGATCGAATGGCCATCCGATCGGATTGCCATCTGATCAGATTACCATCCAACACTTGGTACTTTGCACCGTTTTACGCGCCGCTTATCGTTTATGCTATTGTTAACTGTTCAGGCTAATCTCTCTCAGCGCTCCCTTCAATCCAAGAGAGTGTTTACTTGTTAAACACAATCTGTGAGTATACTCGAACCCTTTTTGCTTTACGCACTTTTGGGTGTTACATACGTTACTTATTCTAAATCACAATCTACACACAATGCAAACACTATTTATACGATAACCGTTATTGCATGCTACGTGTTATTCGATGAATGCTTGTATGTTATGTTAACATAGTGATTGTTGCCTGACACCTTAGCAATGATAGTACTATAGTTTGGACTCAGCACCTGTCGTGGACAGGGGTTGTTAAGGGCTTTACTTCACGTGTCCCAGTGGGATATGTGTTGCGCATTCTACAACTCGCAGTCACGTCTGTGCATATTTCTCTGTCGATAACCTACTTGCCTTCACTTTGTACATGTTACATGCTGGTTATGCGTAAACTATTTCGAACTCTATTATATCTATCAAACTTGTATGCTCACCTTTACACTATGTGTATTAACCTCTATTTTAACGTATGTGACAGGTGTTTGCATGCTTAGGACGCTTGCTTGCTATGTGGAATCAAGTAGGAAGAGTCTAGAAATGAACAATTTAAATCTGAGTCGTCGGAACAGTTTTACTGTCTTTGAGATTTTATGTCCGTAATAATTATTTTGCTGGATATGTTTTGGTATGGGACTTAACGTTACATATTCGGTAATATTAGTTGTTATGGATTTCTCTTGGACAATCTGTTTCGCTCAGTGCCGCGCCCCGATGTTTCCGTCATCGGTTGGGGTGTGAAAGATTGGTATCAGAGCCATAACTATAGGGAATTAGGCAAGACTCGACCTAGTCCGGGTCGATGTCTTAGAAACGATCTAGTCTATAGTCTATGTACCAACATACCGACTTGTGCGAACCCGTTAGAGGTTTCGTACGAGCTTATTTCTATTTCTCGATCGACTCGCACTCACGCTATACTATCACACTACCTTTCCTAAGGTAGTCGCACTGCACTGTTTTCGAAAATAAGCGAGTGATTTGATCGAGATTAGGTGTGAAAGCCGCAAACTCTCAATTAAAGCGGTTGTTCGACCCGCATTTTTATCTACAAACAGGAGAATTCGCGTTGAATCAGGAGTGAAATCCGTGCTTTAACGCAACTTTTCCTCTCTATTTCATCAAACTGGGACGAAGTTGTTAAGTCAGGGGTGAAACCTGAACCTTGACAACGTGTTCCGCTCTTATTTTGGGTTTACAAAACTCTCACCAAAGTCTCGACGGACTCCAACGACTTGAAGTCACACTGTAACTCAAGGGATGCGTGTCGATCGCCGAAATCGAGGCGTGGGCATAGTCCCGAAAGCCAAAGTGTGTATCAAAAGTCCTTGTGAATAGTCGAATCGCTTTGGGTAGTCAACATCTATCTAATCCTTATACAATCTATCCTCGATTTCAATCTCGCATTCACCGATTTTATGTGTTTTCGATTCTGAGCCCGCAACTGCTGACTCTGATATTTGCCGTCTTTATGTCGGATTTTTATGTGTTTTATGTGGTTTTTATGCTTATTTATTAACGTTTTGAGGTACTACGGTTTCGATTTCACGCCTTTTGCATTCGCTGATCACACAACACTCGCCACACCACGCTAGCAAATCGTTACTACTTATGGATGCTCGCATGCTATGTAATTCGCTATGCTATACTACTCGCTGTGTACTCGCTGATCGCAATCGTTATTCTCGAACGCGCGAACTTTGAATGATAGGTTTCTGTATTCTGACTGCCTCATGTGCTTACTTGCCTTACGTGCTTATGTGCTCCTACGTGCTTATGTGTTCTGTAATTATGTGCTTATGTGATTATGTGATTATGTGACTAAGTGGTTGATTGTTTTCCTAGGCTTTAGTAGTAGTACGTGTGAGTGGAGAATCGATCATATAGCGTTTTGAATCCTATGGCGCTGCCTATTGCAGACAATGTCGTCATTTGGATCATTTCACTCCCGCGCTGCTCGCCGCAATCATGGTGACAAACGCATTGCTGCACTTGTCTCGAAACAGATGGCGAAAGTCATTCCTCAGATTGTTAGTGAGCTGAATGAAAATGCTAGCAAATCTTCTGAAGAGTCCAAGACTGATGCACCTAAGTCTGCTTTTAGCTTCAAGCAGTTCAAAGCTTGCGGCCTGAAGGAATTCACCGGTGAAGATGGTCCTACGACCATGTTTCAATGGTTTGATTCTATAGAAGTCACCCTGCGCCAGAGTGGCTGTCCTGACAATCTCCGTACTCTTAACGCCACCGGCGTCTTCCAGTCCCGCGCTTTAGACTGGTGGACGGC
This sequence comes from Helianthus tuberosus, assembly GCA_030545235.1. Classification (NCBI taxonomy): domain Eukaryota; kingdom Viridiplantae; phylum Streptophyta; class Magnoliopsida; order Asterales; family Asteraceae; genus Helianthus; species Helianthus tuberosus. The sequence goes on from JARYGA010031358.1 coordinate 84,818, forward strand.
CGAGAGAAACAAACGCAGAAATGATGCAGCTTACGGACTGACGTGGGACGAGTTGAAGGACATTATGATGCAAGAGTTCTGTCCTCCCCACGAGCGCCAAAACCTAGAGGATGAATTCTGGCATATCAAGCAGAAAGATGGAGACAACGCTGGTTTGACTGCTCGCTTCAAGCAACTAAGCATAATTTGTCCGAGCCAAGTTACTATGCCCGAAATCACCATCAAGATGTATATCCGCGCTCTTCCGGATTGCGTGGCTGATTTCGTTCAAGCTGCAAAGAAGACGACCATTGAGAAAACTTTCTTACTCGCTGCTGAGATCAATGATAAGCGAGTCAAGGATGGTATTTGGGACAAAGCCTCAAAGAGTCTGCATCAAGTTACTACTGCCGCAACCGCTGAAACTGCCGCCGCTGCACAATCTTCCAAGTCCTCTCGTCGCAAGAGGAAGAACAACAACAATAGTAGCAAAAATTTCATTGTCACCACTATTGCCCCGCTACAATCAGTTCCTGCTCAACCACAGCCTCAGCACCGCCAAGCCGCGACACTAGTTACCTATGCACCGCTGGCCAAGCGTGCATATACTGGTCCTCACCCGGCTTTCCCAACATGTACCTATCATCACCCAGTGGGAATCGCCTGCAGATATTGTGTGCATTGCAACATGTACGGCTACTTCACCGCCAACTGCCGTACTGGTCCACGTCAAGCTACAGCTCCAGCTCAAGGTCCAGCGCCTGCTCATCAAGCTCTACTTCCTGCTCCTCAAGGCCAACAAGCGGCTCCTGCACCCGCGATTCATGCTAGAGCTTGCTTTGCGTGTGGTGATCCCAACCACTTCGCAAACATGTGCCCAAATCGAGTGGTGAAGCAAGAGCCACAACAGCAGCAGCCCCAGCAACAGCAACAGCAACAACAGCAGCAGAAGCAACCCGCGGACGAACGTTCAACATCAATGGCAGCCAAGCATAAGCCGACAACAATGTGGTTAATGGTACGTTCCTTGTGAATGGTATATATGCTTCGTGTTTATTTGATACTGGAGCCGATAACTTTTTTGTGTCGTTTGAATTCAAAAAGCTCCTTAATCGTAAGCGCGCCCATCTACCCTCGTCATTCTATGTTGAAGTTGCCACCGGAAGAACCGTCGCTGTCAACTCTGTTCTTCGTGATTGTACTCTCGAACTCAACAATCACATCTTTTCTATCGACCTTATTCCGATGCAACTCGGTAGTTTTGACGTCATAGTAGGCATGGATTTTCTTCGTGAAAATCGTTCTGAAGTTGTGTGTTTCGATAAGATGATTCGCTTCTTGCTCGCTAATGGTTATTTATTGTGTGTTTACGGTGAAGTCGCGTCGAAGAAACTCCAACTCATGTCATGTATCCAAGCTAGCAAGTATCTCCGCACGGGATACAGAGCTTTCTTGGCTAACATTGTAGTAGCGGAGAAGGAAAAGAAAGGCAATCCAGGAGTGAACGATGTTCCCGTGGTTTGTGAATTTCCTAACGTATTTCCTGATGAGTTACCCGGTTTACCTCTAAGTCGCGATATCGACTTTCGTATCGACCTCATTCCTGGAGCAAATCATGTTGCTAAAGCTCCTTACCGCCTCGCTCCATCCGAAATGCGCGAACTCTTGAGTCAACTCCAGGAGTTGCTTGATAAAGGCTTCATTCACCCTAGCACCTTTCCTTGGGGCGCACCAGTCCTTTTCGTCAAAAAGAAGGATGGGTCGTTTAGGATGTGCATCGACTACAGGGAATTGAATAAGCTGACTATCAAGAATCGTTATCCCCTGCCTCGAATCGATGATTTGTTTGATCAATTGCAAGGTGCTTCATGTTTTTCGAAGATCGATCTACGCTCAAGCTATCACCAGTTACGTATTCAAGAGGCGGATATACCCAAAACCGCTTTTCGCACTCGTTACGGCCACTATGAGTTCGTTGTTATGCCTTTTGGTTTGACCAACGCACCCGCGGTTTTCATGGATCTGATGAATCGTGTGTGTAAACCATTTCTTGACCGCTTCGCCATCGTGTTCATCGATGATATCCTGATCTATTCCAGGTCGAAAACCGTACACGCGCAGCATCTACGTTTGGTTCTCGAGCTACTCCAAGTGAATCGACTCTATGCCAAGTTCTCCAAGTGTGAACTTTGGCTAGAGGAGGTTAAATTCCTCGGTCAAATTTTCAATAGTTAAGGTATTCACGTCGACCCCGCGAAGATCGAAGCTGTTAAGAGTTGGGTTACACCTAAGAACCCGTCTGAAGTCCGTTCTTTTCTCGGACTAGCGGGCTATTATCGCCGATTTATCGAAGGATTCTCTAAAATCGCCGTGCCGCTTACTTCTCTCGCGCATAAAGACAAGCCTTTTGTTTGGGGAACCGGACAAGAGACTGCCTTTCAAACCCTCAAGCACATGCTTTGCAATGCGCCCGTCCTTGCTTTACCCGACGGAAATGATGACTTTGTTTTCTATTGTGATGCCTCGAACCTTGGTCTTGGTTGCGTTCTCATGCAACGGGACAAGGTTATCGCTTACGCGTCTCGTCAGCTCAAGATCCACGAGAAGAACTATACAACCCATGACCTCGAGCTAGGCGCAGTTGTTTTTGTGCTGAAGATTTGGCGACACTACCTTTATGGTACTAAGTGTACGGTCTTCACCGACCATAGGAGCCTACAACACATTTTCAACCAAAGAGAACTGAATATGAGTCAACGCCGATGGGTAGAACTTCTCAACGATTACGACTGTGAGATTCGTTATCATCCTGGCAAAGCAAATGTCGTTGCCTTTGCTTTAAGCCGACGAAGCTATTTGCATAGTGTTCACAATATCCAAGCCAAGCATCATCTCGAAACTCTCATCCGTGAAGCCCAACATGCTTGTTTCACCAAACACACTTTGAAGAAGGAAAGGATTCTCAACGATGGAGCCCAGTTAGTGAATAAGTCGAATAGGATATTCCATTATCTGGACCGAATTTGGATCCCTAAGCGGACCGATTTACGACAGATTCTGATGGACGAAGCCCACAAGTCTCGATATTCTATTCATCCCGGTGCCGATAAAATGTACCAGGACCTTCGCTACAAGTACTGGTGGCCGGGCATGATGAAAGATATCGCTCTCTACGTTTCAAAGTGCCTGACGTGCTCAAAAGTCAAGTCACGACAGCATCTGGGTTGTCGTTGACCGTTTGACTAAATCCGCTCATTTTCTGCCTATACGGGAAGACTACAAGGTAGAAAAATTAAGCCGAATCTACACCAACGAGATCATATGTCGACATGAAACGCCTCACGACATCATCTCTGACCGCGAGAGTCAGTTTACTTCGCGTCTTTGGGAAACATTTCAATCTGCTCTCTGTACGACGCTTAATCTAAGTACCGCTTTCAATCCCAAAACCGACGGTCAGACTGAAAGAATGATTCATACCCTTGAAGACATGCTCCGTTCGTGTGTCATAGATTCCGGTGGTAATTGGGACGCATACTTACCTTTAGTAGAATTCTCGTACAATAACAGTTATTATTCCAGCATTCAAATGCTCCGTTTGAGGCATTATACGAAAGAAAATGTCGATTGCCTATTGTATGGCACGAGATCGGAGACTCGCAAATAACCGGTCCTGAGCTGTTGCAAGAAATGACTGACAAAATCCTCCAAATTCGAGACAATCTGCTGAAAACTCGGAGTCGTCAGAAAAGTTACGTGGATAGACGACGCAAGCCCCTGGAATTTGACGTTGGCGATCACGTACTCCAAAAGGTATCACCTTGGAAGGGTGTGGTCAGATTCGAAAAGAAAGGGAAACTCGCGCCTCGATATGTTGGACCCTTTAAGATTCTGGAAAGGATCGGAAAAGTGGCCTACATACTCGAACTACCGGAGGAACTTAGCAACGTCCACCCGACTTTCCACGTTTCGAACCTCAGAAAGTGTCTGGCTGAGCATGATTTACAAGTTCAGCTAGAGGATGCAATTGTGGTGCGATAAGCGATAAAACATGCGATAAGGTTTAATCGCTATTTATCGCATGTTTTATCGCTTATCGCACCACAATCGCATCCTCTAGAGGAACTTGTAAATCATACTCAGCCAGACACATTCTGAGGTTCGAAACGTGGAAAGTCGGGTGGACGTTGCTAAGTTCCTCCGGTAGTTCGAGTCTGTAGGCCACTTTTCCGATCCTTTCTAGAATCTTAAAGGGTCCAACATATCGAGGCGCGAGTTTCCCTTTCTTGCCGAATCTGACCACACCCTTCCAAGGTGATACCTTTAGGAGTACGTGATCGCCAACGTCAAATTCAAAGGGCTTGTGTCGTCTATCCGCGTAACTTTTCTGACGACTCAGAGCTTTCAGCAGATTGTCTCAAAATTGGAGGATTTTTTAGTCGTTTCTTGCAGCAGCTCAGGACCGGTTAATTGCGAGTCTCCGATCTCGTGCCATAGAATAGGCGATCGACATTTTCTTCCGTATAATGCCTCAAATGGTGCCATTTGAATGCTGGAATGATAACTGTTACTGTACGAGAATTTGACTAGAGGTTAGTATGCTTCCCAATTACCACCGAAATCTATGACACATGAACGGAGCATGTCTTCAAGGGTACGTATCGTTCTTTCAGTCTGAGCGTCGGTTTGGGGATGGAAAGCGGTACTTAGATTAAGCGTAGTACCGAGAGCAGATTAAACCGACTATCGTGGTCAGAGATGATGTCGCGAGGCGTCCTATGTCGACATATGATCTCATTGGTGTAGATTCGGGCTAATTTTTCTACCTTGTAGTCTTCCCGTATCGGCAGAAAGTGAGCAGATTTTGTCAAGCGGTCAACGACAATCCAGATGCTGTCGTGACTTGATGGCGTGCGCGGAAGTTTCATTATGAAGTCCATAGCTCTACTCTCCCATTTCCACATGGGGATCTCGGGTTAGACGAGTAAGCCAGAGGTTCTTTGGTGCTTGGCCTTGACTTTCGAGCAAGTCAGGCACCTCGAAACATAAAGAGCGATATCTTTCTTCATGCCCGGCCACCGGTACTTGTAGCGAAGGTCCTGGTACATTTTATCGACACAGGAATGAATAGAATATCGAGACTTGTGGGATTCGTCCATCAGAATCTGTCGTAAGTCGGTCCGCTTAGGGATCCAGATTCGGTCCAGATAATGGAATATCCCATTTGACTTATTCACTAACTGGGCTCCATCATTGAGAATCCTTTCCTTCTTCAAGGTGCGCTCGGTGAAACAAGCATGTCGGGCTTCGCGGATGAGAGTTTCGAGATGATGCGGGGCGTGAACATTACGAGCGCTATGCAAATAGCTTCGTCTGCTGAGGGTGTTGGCAACAGCGTTTGCTTTGCCAGGATGATAATGAATCTCACCATCGTAATCGTTGAGAAGTTCTACCCATCGACGTTGACGGATATTCAGTTCTTTTTGGCTGAAAATGTGTTGTAGGCTCCTATGGTCGGTGAAGACCGTACACTTAGTACCGTAAAGGTAGTGTCGCCAAATCTTCAACGCAAAAACAGCTGCGCCTAGCTCGAGGTCGTGGGTTGTATAGTTCTTCTCGTGGATCTTAAGCTGACGAGACGCGTAAGCGATAACCTTGTCCTGCTGCATGAGAACGCAACCAAGACCAATGTTCGGCTCATCACAACAGACAACGAAGTCATCGTTTCCGTCAGGTAAAGCAAGGACGGGAACATTGCAAAGCATGTGCTTGAGGGTTTGAAAGGCAGTCTCTTATCCGGTTCCCCAAACAAAAGGCTTGTCTTTATGCGTGAGAGAAGTAAGTCGCACGGCGATTTTAGAGAATCCTTCGATAAATCGGCGATAATAGCCCGCTAGTCCGAGAAAAGAACGGACTTCAGACGGGTTCTTAGGTGTAACCCAACTCTTAACAGCTTCGATCTTCGCGGGGTCAACGTGAATACCTTGACTATTGACAATATGACCGAGGAATTGAACCTCCTCTAGCCAAAATTCACACTTGGGGAACTTGGCATAGAGTCGATTCCCTTGGAGTACCTCGAGAACCAAACGTAGATGCTGCGCGTGTTCGGTTTTTGACTTGGAATAGATCAGGATATCATCGATGAACACGATGACGAAACGGTCAAGAAATGGTTTACACACGCGATTCATCAGATCCATGAAAACCGCGGGTGCGTTGGTCAAACCAAAAGGCATAACAACGAACTCATAGTGGCCGTAACGAGTGTGAAAAGTGGTTTTGGGGAGATCCTCCTCTTGAATACGTAACTGGTGATAGCCTGAGCGTAGATCGATCTTCGTAAAACATGAAGCACCTTGCAACTGGTCAAATAAATCATCGATTCGAGGCAGGGGATAACGATTCTTGATGGTCAGCTTATTCAATTCCCTGTAGTCGACGCAACATCCTGAACGACCCATCCTTCTTTTTGACGAAAAGGACTGCTGCGCCCCAAGGAGAGGTGCTAGGGCGAATGAAGCCTTTATCAAGCAATTCCAGGAGCTGACTTGAGACTTCACGCATTTCGGACAGAGCGAGTCGATAAGCCGCTTCAGCAACATGATTTGCTCCAGGAATGAGGTCGATATGAAAGTCGATATCACGTCTCAGAGGCAAACCAGGTAACTCATCAGGAAATACGTTAGGAAATTCACAAACCACGGGAACATCGTTCACCCCTGGATTACCTTTCTTTTCCTTCTCCGCTACTACAATATTAGCCAAGAAAGCTCTGTATTCCTTGCGGAGATACTTGCTAGCTTGGATACATGACATGAGTTGGAGTTTCTTCGACGCGACTTCACCATAAACACACAATAGATCACCATTAGTGAGCGAGAAGCAAATCATCTTATCGAAACATACGACTTCAGCACGATTTTCATGAAGAAAATCCATGCCTACTATGACGTCAAAACTACCAAGCTGCATCGGAATAAGGTCGATAGGAAAGATGTGATTGTTGAGTTCGAGAGTACAACCACGAAGAACATAATTGACAGTGATGGTTCTTCTGGTGGAAAATTCAACATCGAATGACGAGGGTAGATGGGCGCGCTTACGATTAAAGAGCTTTTCGAATTCCAACGACACAAAACAGTTATAGGCTCCAGTATCAAATAAACACGAAGCATATATACCATTCACAAGGAATGTACCATTAACCACATTGTTGTCGGCTTGAGCTTGACAGACGTTGATGTTGAAAGTACGTCCACGAGCTGCTTGCTGCTGCTGCTGTTGTTGCTGCTGTGGCTACTGCTGCTGCTGTGGCTCTTGCTTCACCACTCGATTTGGGCACATCTTCGCGAAGTGGTTGGGATCACCACACGCGAAGCAAGCTCTAGCATGGACCGCGGGTGCAGGAACCGATTGTTGGCCTTGAGGAGCAGGAAGTAGAGCTTGATGAGCAAGAGTTGGACCTTGTGCTGGAGCTGTAGCATGACGTGGACCAGTACGGCAGTTGGCGGTGAAGTGGCCGTACATGTTGCAATGCACGCAGTATCTGCAGGCGATTCCCACTGGGTGATGATAGGTATATGTTGGGAAAGCCAGGTGAAGACCAGTGTATGCACGCTTTGCCGGCGGTGCATAAGTAACTGGCGCCTCGGCTTGGTGGTGTTGAGGCTGCTGTTGTGCAGGTACGGCTTGAAGGGGGGCAGCAGTGGTGACAGCGCAACTTTTGCTACTGTTGTTGTTCTTCCTCTTGCGACGATAGGGCTTTGAGGATTGCGGAGTGGCTGCGGTTTCAGCGGTTGCGGCAGTAGTAACTTGATGCAGATTCTTTGAGGCTTTGTCCCAGACACCAGCCTTGACTCGCTTATCATTGATCTCAGCTGCGAGTAAGAAAGTTTCCTCAATGGTCGTCGTCTTGGCAGCGTGGAAGAAATCAGCCACATAATCCGGAAGAGCACGGATGTATTTCTTGATGGTGATTTCAGGCGTGGTAACTTGGCTCGGAAAAATTATACTCAACTGCTTGAAGCGAGCAGTCAAACCAGCGTTATCTCCATCTTTCTGCTTGATATGCCAGAATTCGTCCTACAGCTTTTGGCGCTCGTGGGGAGGGCAGAACTCTTGCATCATAACGTTCTTCAACTCTTCCCACGTCAGCCCGTAAGCTGCATCATTTCCACGCTTGTTTCTCTCGGCCGTCCACCAGTCTAAAGCGCGGGACTGGAAGACGCCAGTAGCTTTCAGAGTACGGAGATTGTCAGGACAATCACTCTGGCGCAGGGTACCTTCGATAGAATCAAACCATTGGAACATAGCCGTAGGACCATCTTCGCCGGTAAATTCTTTCAGATCTCAAGCTTTGAACTGCTTGAAGCTAAAAGCAGCTTTTGGCGAATCTGTTCGGGACTCTTCAAACGACTTGCTAGCGTTTTCATTCAGGTCACTAACAATCTGCGAAATGACTTTCGCCATCTGCTTCGAGACGATGGCGGCGATGCGTTTGTCATCATGATTGCGGCGAGCAGCGCGAGAGTGAAATCATCCAAATGTCGACATTGTCTGCAATAGACAGCGCCATAGGATTCAAAATTCTATATAATCGAATCTCACCTCACACGTACTACTACTAAAGCTCAGGAACACAACCAACCACATAAACACATAATCACATAAGCACACAATCACAGAACACATAAGCACGTAGGAACACGTAAGCACGTAAGGCAAGTAAGCACATGAGGTAGTCAGAATGCAGAAACCTATAATTCAAAGTTCGCGCGTTCGAGAATAGCGATTGCGATTAGCGAGCACACAACGAGTAACATAGCATAAGCGAGTAACATATAGTGTAACATAAGTGAGCAACATAGCATGCGATTATCCACAAGTAGTGATTTGTTAACGTGGTGTGGTGAGCGTTGTGTGATCAGCGGAAGCAAAAAGGCATTAAATCGAAACCATAGTACCTCAAAACGCTAACAAATAAGCATAAAAACCACATAAAACACATAAAATCCCACATAAAATGACAAATATCAGAGTCAGCAAATTTCGGGCTTAGAATCGAAAACACATAAAATCAACGATTGCGAGCTTGAAATCGAACATAGATTGTCTTAGGCTGATAGACATTGACTACCCAAAGTGATTCGACTATTTTCAAGGACTTTTGGTACATACTCTTGGCTTTCGGGACTGTGCTCTCGCCTCGATTTGGGCGATCGGCACGCATCCCTCGAGTTACAGTGTGACTTCAATTCGTTGGAGTCCGTCGAGATTTTGGTGAGAGTTTTGTAATACCAAAATAAGAGCGGAACAAGTCGTAAAGGTTCGGGTTTCACCCCTGACTTAACAACTTCGTTCCTGTTTGATAAAATAGAGAGGGAAAGTTGCGTTAAAGTACGGATTTCACTATTGATTCAACGTAAATTCTCCTGTTTGTAGATAAAAATGTGGGTCGAACAAGCGATTTAATCGAGAGTTTGCGGTTTTCACACCTAATCTCGATCTAATCACTCGCTCATTTTTTAAAATAGTGCAGTGCGACTACCTTAGGAAAGGTAGTGTGATAGTATAGCGTGAGTGCGAGTCGATCGAGAAATAGCAATAAGCTCGTACGGAACCCCTAACGGGTTCGCACAAGTCGGTCTGTTGGTACTTAGACTATAGACTAGGTCGTTTCTAAGACATCGACTCGGACTAGGTCGAGTCTTGCCTAATTCCCTATAGTTATGGCTCTGATACCAATCTGTCACACCCTAACCGATGACGGAAACATCGGGGCGCGACACTGAGTGAAACAAATTGTCCAAGAGAATCCATAACAACTATTAGTTATAATATATTAAAGGTTCATGTCCCATACCACAAACATATAAAATAAAAACAGTTATTACATACATTGTTCTCAAAGACAAATTATCCATTCCGACAACTCAGATTTCATTAAATTGATTGTTTCTAAGACTCCATCCTAACTTGATTCCCACATAGCGGCAAAACATCCTAAGCACCTGTCACATACGTTAAAATAAAGGTCAATACACATAGTGTAAAGGTGAGCATACAAGTTTGATATAGCATAATAGAGTTCGAAATAGTTTACGCATAACCAGCATGTAACATGTATAATGTGAAGGCAAGTAGGTTATCGACAGGGAAATATGCACAGACATGACTGCGAGTTGTAGAATGCGCAACACATATCCCCACTGGGACACGTGAAGTAAAGCCCTTAACAAGCCCAGTCCACGACAGGTGCTGAGTCCAAAATATAGTACTATCGTTGCTAAGGTGTCAGGAAACAATCACTGTGTTAATATAACATACAAGCATTCATCGAAAAACACGTAGCATGCAATAACGGTCAGCGTATAAATAGTGTTTGCATTGTGTGTAGATTGTGATTTAGAATAAGTAACGTATGTAACACCCAAAAGTGCGTAAAGCAAAAAGGGTTCGATTATACTCATGGATTGTGTTTAACAAGTAAACACTCTCTTGGATTGAAGGGAGCGCTAAGAGAGATTAGCCTGAACAGTTAACGATAGCATAAACGATAAGCAGCGCGTAAAACGGTGCAAAGTACCAAGTGTCGGATGGTAATCCGATCGGATTGCCATCCGATCGGATGGCCAGTTGATCGGATGTTAATCCGTTCGGATGGTCATCCGATCAGATGGCCATTCGATTGGATTGACATCTTGTTTGGTAAGGATGTGCTTGTGTATGATGGCTTTGAAGTTTTTATTGTAGCATTTTGAAAACAGAGAAGTATCTCTACCCTTCAGTTCGATCGATCGAACGGCGGATTGATCAGGTAGCAATCCAATTGGTAGGACACTTAGTGAGAACAAGTTCACAGTAGGATTGTCACTCGATCGGATAGCAATCCGATCGGGTGGCAATCCGTTGATTATGGAACATGGTGAAAATTGTTTAAGTGTCGAGGTCCAAACGTCACATGGTCGGATGGTCGTTCGATCGGATGGTAATCCGATCGAACGGCAATTCGTTTGACGTTCAGATCCTTGCAAGGTTGAAATAAAAGTTTAAGTGTTGAGGTCCAAACGTCACATGGTCGGATGGTCGATCGATCGGATGGCAACCCGATCGGACGGCAATCCGTTCGACGTTCAGATCCTTGCAAGGTTGAAATAAAAGTTTAAGTGTGGGACCAAGTGTACGCCGGTCGGATGGCTGTCCGATCTGATGGCAATCCGATCGGGCGGCAATCCGTCCCAACGGCCTGACCGTCTTTGACACTTGATTGTTTTGATAGTTTTACAGTTTTGATCGAGACAGTGTGATGACGTGCTAAACAACAGAAACCCTATCTTGAACCAAGTGACCCGATCGTACAGGAACCACCCTAGTCCGACCAGTTTACCTGTTCAAGCCGGTTGTTCATGTTTAACCCGAAATCGGTAGTCTCTCAGATAGAAATCAGATCTTGAACCAATACATCACAAAGAAGGAGTAGAAGATCAGAACGAGCTCCGATTCTACCGGTTTTGAGTGCATTAAGTGTAAAAGAGTTGAAAGAAAGTTGGAAAACCATCTTTCAATCCTTTTAACCATGATTATGTGTAGATCTATGAGAAAACATTGTTAAATCTTGTGAAAATCATTCATATCTGAGTTGTTCTAGGTGGAATGAGGCCAAAGCTTGAAGTTCATAAGAACTCCATGATGACATCACCCTAGAACACCTCAAATCCACTGATTTCACGGTTAAAAGTTAGGATTCAAAGGTGAAAATGATGAAGAAGTGCGTGTAGATCATAGAAGTACAAGATTTAGGTTGAAAACTTACAAGAATTGTGAGAAATCGAGAGAAATGGGTGCTTGAGTGAGCTGGTCAAGTGGAGGAGCTGTCACATCACAAATGATGTGACAGGAGGGTATTTATAGGGTTTTCAAAAGAGGAAAGTGCACTTGGATCGGATTGGTCACCGATCGGATGGCATCTCGATCGGATGGCAATCCGATCGGATGGCCACTCGATCCGGTGGCCACTCGATCCGGTGTCCGGCACACTGAGTTTTGTCGTTTCGATTCGCGTGTTAGTGTAGCGATGCGTTTTGAGCGAGCGATGCGATAGATTTTCCCATTAGTTACATAAATAACCTAACTACTATATCTAACATACAATCACTATAAATAACTGGCGTTTAGCGTTGCGATTTCGAATGCGATAGAGTTGCGATTGCGTTTCGATTAATCACCACAAAACATAACCATAATAAACACACATAAGTAACACTTAATTAGCACACACACGTAAAACAATATCCAGAACGCATAATTCGAGTTGCAGATGCGATTGCGATGCGATAGGCGATAAAACATGCGATAAATAGCGATTAAACCTCGATCATTAAGATGTACTCCACATAATACAACTAAAGCAAAATAAAATAAAAGATTCGATTACAAGTCAAAGAAGTCAAAATGGTAATTGAGCAAGGAGTGACAGATCGCAATTAGCAATCTTTTCTTCCTTTGACTTCAATCTTGACTTTGACTTTCGAAACACCGGGTGTTACAGCAGGGGGCAAAACCAAAAAAAATATTTTGAACCGGGGGCAAAATCATAATTTTAAACTTAGGATAAAATTGTAATTTGGCAGGACCTATAAATAACTATTATATGAAAAAAAACCAAAGTGGCCGTCACTTTTGGCCAACCACGTAACACAACTATTCCCGCCGGCCACTTGAATTTGTATGTATTGTAAATAAACGTAAATGCGTTGGAAAGCAAAAGAATAAAAATGAATAAGATAATATTAAACCTATATTATGGTTAATCACTAATACAAGATATAAAATTAAACATATATTAATAATAATTAATAAAAACTAGAAGATTAACCCGCGCGCGTTGCACTGCGGTCAACGAAATTGACATGTTGTTGATCAGATTCACATTTACAATGTGTTAAAGATGTTTTTGTCGGTTAAGTCTGTACTACTATCTTATACAAATAAGTAATTCACCGTGACAAATAGCACCAATGCCACATTATAGCCAACGACCACCAACATTGAAGTTACGGTGTCTTAACGTGGAAAAATTAGACCACATATAAAAATAGAAAATAATAACTAAGTCGATTTAGGAATCGCACGTTGTGACGAACTTATTAAACGGGAAAAAAATATACGACGTAAACACACTAAACCACACACGTACGTTGCCCCATGTTAACTCGCAAAATTTAGAACGAAACATAAAATCGTTGAACCACACACACACATTGTGCCGTGTTAAGTCGCAAAATTTAAACGAGAAAAAATATACGACGTAAACACACTGAACCACACACGAACGTTGCCCCATGCTAACAACACCACTAAGCATCATGTACAACACAACTATGCACAAAAAACTCATTAAGCATCATGTACAAACCTACTATGCACAAACATCTTTCAAATTAATAGTATATAAATAAAAAATAATATTGTTCTTTGAAAATGCATAGGAAAAATATAGTTAATTAAATGGTTAGTCTCTGTGGTTTATTAAAAGTAACAAGTGTGGGTATTAAGAGTTTAAATAACAAATTTAGGTTCTTACTTTCACTTTTGTAACAAGTTTGGGTACTAACGTCAACTTCTATTAAGCTTTTTGTTAAGCTCAAGGATATTATAGTCATTTCTAATTTATTAAGATAGTTAATTAGTTGGAGGACCATTTATGTTATTTTTTAAAATAATTAAAATACATAAATAAAAAAAAAACAAAAAAAAAACTTAATACCCTATAGCTCTCTTTTCTAAATAAAACACTCTGATAATGCCACAAGATTCAATTGCGGTTCAGTGAAGAATTAAAAATTCTTCGACAAGAGGATTGAATATGTGAGTGGAATCATATTTATTGGTTTGTCTTGTTTCGATTTGTTGCTTTGACTTGTTTCGAATCGGCTGCAAGAGGGCTGCGGTGCGAATGCAAGAGAACGAACGAGTTGCAAAAGAAAGTCAAATGCACAGAGCTTTCGTTTCACATGCAACTCAAATTGAAAAGGTTTGAAAAAAAATTGTTGCTATCTTTTCTTTATCCGGTAAATATTTATAACAGAAGATGTTATATAAAATCTAAAATGAACACCCAAACAATGATTTTGAGTATCGATGAGGGGTAACAACTAACAGGGAGAAAGGAAGAAAATCAGAAATGATGTAGTTTTTAACATCAAAGAGAATTTAAATCAACTTTAATGTTACTTAATAATTAATAATTACAGAAATGGTCCCTTTAGTTAGGAAAAGGGCAATTTAGTCAATTTATAGAAAACTAGCTGAAAATTTAACAGAAGTTAAACTTAGAGTTAAGTTCTTTTTGAGTCCCTGTGGTTTATGTAGTTTAACTGTTTGAGTCCAAAAATCAAACTTGTTTTGATTTGAGTCCCTGTGGTTTTGTATTTTTAACCATTTGAATCCAAAATGCAAACCTCATCCAAAAACCATTTGGATTCAAATGGTTAAAAATACAAACCACAAGGACTCAAATCAAGAAAAGTTTTTGTATTTTGGATTCAAATGGTTAAAAATACAAACCACAGGGACTCAAATCAAGACAAGTTTGGTTTTTGGACTCAAACAGTTAAACTGCACAAACCACAGGGACTCAAAAAGAACTTAACTCTTAAACTTAATGCCTAAACATGTTACAAAATTCAAAGTTAGCACTTAAACTTGCAACTATTACTACCTAACCCTGCTACTTTTAAGAAACCATAAGGACTAACGATGTAATTAACTCGGAAAAATATATACAGTGTTTATCTTTAGTCAGAAATGCACAGCAAACTTCCAACATAATTTTCTCTCAAAAATTTGTTGAAAGTTTTTCGAAAATACGTAGGAAATATTGTCACACCCCCAAATTCCACACGCGGAGTATCACCGCTTGGAGGCGTGACTGACCAGGATCAAACCACTAATCATATTGAACAAGCAAGTAATTAATTATAAAAGTCCAACCAACACAATTAGTGTCCAAAACAACCATAGTTTAAGTTATGAGCGGAAGCATAATGTTTAAAACCAAAACATAAGTTTAAATATCCAAAGGTTTAACATGGCACACAGCTGTCCATGTCCCACAACGACTCTTCCTTGTGCAAGCTCCAGCTAAGTACCTATTGACCTGCAAAGCATGTAGTAACGAGTCAACAATAATGTTGAGTGAGTTCACAGTTGGGTGTTGGTTTTAGTTGTTCCAAAAATAGTTCCTTTAACTGGCATCCATGCCGTGGGGGTTACACCATAGTTGAAAAACGTGATTTGTTTAACCCATTAACTCTGGCAATCCAGCCGTGGGGGCTACCCCATGGTAGTTATCTGGCATTTCGGCCGTGGGGGCTACCCCATGTATACACTAGACTCGTTACCATATCGACTACTGACTAAAGTCATGTTTAAGTGCCCTGAACTGTCAATGTCTATCAGCATTGACGTGCCCAGATCCATTAGTTCACGCCCGTCCTCTGCGGCACGGTGTGAGGCTTGTCAGACCTAAATAGCGCTATCTAACTAATGACCCGCTCGCCATTGGCCCGGTGATTAAGTCGATATAAAAAGGAGGGACTTCGTGATAGAGTTTTGGTCTAGTAAAAGTTATCTGTCCGTTAGGACGAGGAATTACATTCCTGAACCAGTACTGTCCTACCCAAGAAAGGACGAGGAATCCATATTCCTTAACCCCATTCCCAACCCCTGGGAATCCCATGCTTTGTAGAGTGTGAACTCACCTTGGTTTGCTCGGCAGATACACAGAAAGGTCAAGTCTAGCAGCTAGTGGTCAACCACGTCCTAACATGGTTACCATACAAGTCAGGTTTTGGTTTCAAGTAGTGCACACAAGTATCACATAGATAGCATATAATAAACACATACGGATCATGGCAAACATGCAACATCACGTTCAACAGTTATCTCGTATTCCGTATTGGGCTCGCACAAGCTTAGTGGCCTTGAGCGAGTCATCCGTTGGAGCCCAAAACTACCCGGCCCAATGTCAAGAAACCCAACAAAACCATAACATGAATACAACCCTAGTAACATGTCTTGTGCGATTCAGTACTACATCCGGCCCAACATTCAACATAACAGTCCTAACATGTATCGGCCCAATTAGACAACACAAGTCTTGTGCGGTTCGAATAGACTTGTGCGATCTGCTTGGGTTGTGCGACTGGGTTTGGGCTTTGAGGCCTAACAGTTAAACAAACATCATTACTTGTGCGACTATGGGTGCCTTGTGCGACTGATGACACCTTGTGCGACAAGGAGTCTTGTGCGAATGGGCTCCTTGTGTGTGTGGACCTCTTGTGCGATCAAGAGGTCTTGTGCGACTGTTTTTAATTTCTGTTTTTCATGCATAACAGTTCCCAACATTTAGTGGTTTCCAATTTCACAATTTATTAATAAATGCTAACAACTTCCAAATCAACAAAAATAGATCAAATCATTGTTTTTAACAAGTAATTTACATAAACCCTAAAATCACAAATATGAATAACAACCTAACAAATCCTACTGTTTGATCCGATTTCTGAATATACAATCGATTACAATGCATCTGAATCAAGATTATCATCACATAAACATCAATTCTAATCTCGGTTTAAGCACCCTACACAAGTGATTCGATCCACATAAACAACCCCCAGTGATTAGCAATCGTAAGCAATCATAAGCAATCATTTAACATTCTCCAAATCATTCATCAACAATCCGCAACAGGTCATGATGATCAATTAACATCTATTCGGTTCTTAATAACATTCGATCCACTTAAGCATAATCACATAAACATCATTGTTCATCATATAAGCAACACTTAATCATTAAATAAAATCATGGAATCATAACATCATGAACACTAACCGATTTGAGAGGAGGATGGAGTAGATGATTGATCCGAACAAGAAAAGATCTTCGATGATGAGGGAATGAGTGTGGCTGCCTTCGAGTTCGTAAGAGAGAGAGAGAAAGAGCACTAGGGTTTGTAGATTTGTTTGTTTTGGTAAAGTGTGAGATGGGTACTAGCACCCCATGTGTTAATCGACTAAAGGGGAATGGGCCAAACCCCCACTTAGGCTGCCCTTGATCCGAATACAAGTTGTGGCCCGAATGGGCTTGTGCGATCGGGTAAGTGTTGTGCGTTTACATCATACATACATTCACATAAACACATAATCATGACATTCAATTAATCAACCAAATTCATATAGTCACAAACGTTACATTAAGGTACAAAGATAGGTTCGGAAATACGAGTTGTCACATTATCCCCAAGTTGAAAGAAATTTCATCCCGAAATTTTGTACGTACTCACTAAGGAAGCTAGTTAAGTTGCATGGTTTTCCTGGGGTGTCACATCCTCCCCCCGTTGATCTGGAATTTCGTCCCGAAATTCCGTAGCTTCAGCCTCAGTAGTGGTTGTACCGTTTGCGAACAGTTGGGGATACTTTTGTTTCATCTGATCTTCGCGTTCCCAGGTGAACTCTGGGCCGCGACGTGAGTTCCAACGAACTCGAACGAGAGGTATTCTAGTACGCTTGAGGACCTTAACATCCCGGTCCGTGATTTCAACTGGTTCCTCGACGAATCGTAACTGTTCGTCGATAGTGAGCTCCTTCAGAGGAACTATGTGGGTCTCATCTGCCAGACACTTCTTCAGATTTGACACGTGGAAAACATTGTGAACTGCACTGAGTTCTGCTGGTAAGTTCAGTTTGTAGGCCACCTTGCCTATTTTCTCAATGACTTCGAAAGGTCCAACGTATCGTGGATTAAGTTTGCCCCGTTTCCCAAAACGAACCACACCCTTCCAGGGTGAAACTTTGAGTAGTACACGCTCCCCAACCTGGAGCTCTAGTGGTTTTCTGCCCTTATCGGCGTAGACTTTCTGACGGTCACGAGCTCCCGCCATTCATTGTCGTATCTGCGCAATTCGTTCTGTTGTGTCTACCACAAGTTCTGGACCAGTAATCTGACTATCCCCCACCTCTGCCCAACAAAGAGGTGACCGGCATTTACGCCCGTACAATGCCTCAAACGAAGCAGCTTTAATGCTGGTGTGGTAGCTATTATTGTATGAGAATTCCACAAGCGGCAGATGCTTTCCCCAGCCGTTGCCAAAGTCAATTACGCATGCCCTAAGCATGTCTTCAAGGGTCTGGATGGTACGTTCCGACTGCCCATCCGTTTGCGGGTGATAAGCTGTGCTTATATCCAAACGTGAGCCAAAGGACTTGTGCATTGCTTGCCACAGTTCTGATGTAAAACGTGCATCTCGATCCGAGATAATAGAGGTGGGCACCCCGTGCCTCGAGACAACTTCCTTAAGATATACGTCTGCTAGGGTGGAGAACTTATCCGTTTCCTTGATAGCCAGGAAGTGAGCAGACTTTGTGAGTCGATCCACGATCACCCAAATAGTATCTTTACCACGCTGAGATCTAGGCAGGCCAGTAACAAAATCCATGGAAATTTGCTCCCATTTCCATTGTGGTATCTCTGGTTGTTGAAGTGGGCCTGAAGGTTTCTGGTATTCCGCCTTGACTCTCGCACAAGTCAAGCACTTGCTAACGTAAGTTGCTATGTGGGCCTTCATGCTAGGCCACCAATATGTAGCTTTGATATCGTGGTACATTTTATCCGAACCAGGATGTACTGAGTAGCGAGACTTGTGTGCCTCATCCATCACAAGCTCTCGTAGGTTGCCATAAAGTGGGACCCAAATGCGTCCTGTGACGTAGTAAGCACCGTCTTCCTTCTGTTCTAAGCGTTGCCTTGAGCCGCGTAGGGCTTCAGCCCTGACGTTTTCTGGTTTCAATGCTTCTACCTGAGCATCTCGTATTTGAGAAGGAAGACCAGACTGTATAGTAAGTTGTAAAGCTCGTACGCGCTTGGGCGCAGTGTCCTTTCGACTGAGGGCGTCGGCCACAACATTGGCTTTGCCCGGGTGATATCTGATCGAGCATTCGTAGTCATTCAGTAGCTCGACCCATCGTCGCTGTCGCATATTGAGTTCCTTCTGTTTGAAGATATGCTCGAGGCTCCTGTGATCAGTGTAGATAGCGCATTTGGTACCATACAGGTAGTGTCTCCCACTACGTCAAAAATCATCTTCCGTCACACAAAAAAACTGTGACCATAGGCTTTTGGCCACATTTATTTTTTCTAGTTCAAGTGTGACCAAAGGTCAAGTCATCGTAGGCATCATACGGCCACATTCACGTATGTGTGGCCATTGAAACTTAAAAGTGTGGCTAAAGGATACTCAAATTTCTTGTTGGAATTAAGCATATGTGTGTCTAAAATGTAGCAATGGCCACATGAATTTTATTTAAGTGTGACTGTTTCTATTAAATAGTCACATATATTTACTAAAAAGTTTGTTTTAGCCACATCAATTTAAAAAAAGTGTGGCAAAAAAGGTTGTTATAATCAAGCATTTTGTCCATTAAGTGTGGCTAAAAAGTAGCAATGGCCACATCAAATACTGTAAGTGTGTCCGGTTCTATTATATAGTCACATGAATTTATTGTAAGTGTGGCTAAAAACTTTGTCTAGACACACAAATCATTATTGTAATTTTAAGTGTGGCTATTGTATAACCTTTGGTCACACATATTTGTCTTTCCTATGACATTTGTTATCATCTTGTCACACACAAAAAAGTGATAATGGTGTGACTATTGTCTAACATTTGGTCACACATATTTGTTTTTCTCATAACATTTGCTATTATTCCGTCACACAAACAAAAAAACAAAGTGACGAAAATGTGGCTAATGATTATATATAGACTCACTAAATTTTGTAATTATAAATGCGGCAATTGTCAAACTTTGGTCACACGTAATTTTCTTTTTCCATGATGTTTGGTATCATTCCGTCACACAACAAAAAACAAAGTAACTATGGCGTGGCTAATAGTTTTTTATAGCCACACAAAATTTTGTAATTTTTATGTGGTTATTGTTTATCTTTGTTACATATATTTATTGTGGTTCTACGTATCCATTTACGTGTAATTACACATTTTATTTTTAATTTTATGTAAAATAAAAATGCAGTAAGCATCATAAAAACTACTAACCAAATGATATTAACAATAATAACTCATAATCCCTACATAAGTTTTCAATTTAAATACTATATACATAAACTTATAATAAAAGGCTAGCTACAAATAACGAAGCAACTGCAACAGAACCTGCATCAATCCTAGCAGCACTTGCAACAACAGCTGACCAACTCCTCGACTTGCTCGCTTAATGGTGCCTAAAGTAGGTGCTAATGCACCATCTCCTAAAGCAACTACATGTCCAACCTTGT
Organism: Helianthus tuberosus; assembly: GCA_030545235.1. Lineage (NCBI taxonomy): Eukaryota > Viridiplantae > Streptophyta > Magnoliopsida > Asterales > Asteraceae > Helianthus > Helianthus tuberosus. The sequence goes on from JARYGA010031358.1 coordinate 105,161, forward strand.
GTTGGTGTATATGCAACTTGGCTGCCTTGTGGGAGGATCATAAAAAGAACTTGTCTACAAACCAGATGTGTCTCTACTAGGTGAAGTTATACATACACCTGAACCTTCACTCTACAAACAAAAATAAAATTACTAATTAGACAAAGACTCCAAAATCCAAATAAAATTGGTTGGCAAATAGAGTAGTTTCAATACCATCCATCATGGGATTGAACTTAAGTGATATGGTTTAATGAACCAGCCAGGTTTTCTCACAAATGTAAATAGTTGAAATATAATATTATATTAAACTTCAGGGCCCTTCATTTAGCCAACGTGACCATCCGGTCATTATCAACTGTCAAAGATAATGAGAAAATTGATAAACATAAAACGACAAATTAATCAAATTGCATGGCTTAGATTTCAACAACGTATGTGAGATTTACTTGATAAGTATAGGGTGTGGAAAATGATATAAATTAAGGTAAAAGAAAGATTAATAAGTATGACATACTTTTGCACACCGGTCCTCAACGTGTCTTCCTCCAAGAGAGTCCATCTCTTTTTCTTTCTCTATCTTGCAAGTTTTTCCATTTTGTAAACACTTGTAAGGCCTTGTTGGTGACCCTTCCTCAGAGCTATCAATGGAGTTGCTCCACTGAGTGACATAAGACAATGGCTAGTTATGGGTGCCCATGCATATATTTAATAAAGATAAGATTAAAAAAAGCAATAAACAAGAGAATAGAGCTTCACAGGGGAATCTTTGATAGTTATAACGGTTTCATAAGCTCATCATTTGATTGAAATCAAACAACCCTTGACGAAAAATTATTCCAATCGTGTTCGTCTTAATATCCGATCGTTATGCTAGGGCAGGTGAAGGATAAGGTGTTTACTCGTGTAGTAAAGAAACAAACGGAACAAAAACTTCAAGAGGAATGGTGTATACCAACAAGGCATGATAATAATCATCTATTATCATGATAAAAGTGGGCCCTTCATTACGTATAGCTGTCAGTTTGAATTGGATTTTGTTGGGGCATTAAAACGCTTAGACGACCTCAAAGGGAACACATCCTCCTTCAACCAACCTGATTCTGCCGTTTGGACGACAACCGAGTGTTCGAGGAACATCAAAACGTCCACCAATTGACTCAAACTGACCAGTTGAGAGTTAAACTCATGCCTTGTTTTGTCAATGTGACTAATCTATTTATTATCCAGTTAAGGTCCGACAACGTGCTGATTTCTGAGCAGCTTCAGAAAACCCCCTGTTGCCTGCCATTGTTGAGTAATCTTGATGGTCTATGGCTGCAATTATAATGTTAACAAAGAAAAAAAAATTAAGGTATTATATAGGTATTTTAATAAGTGCTCAGCAATCAGCAGCACATGTAAACATTCTATTTCATGTTCAATAGATAAAGCAGCCCTTTCAGCATTGAAGCATTCACATGTTTAAATCACATATTCGCAGCCCATAATTCCTCCATTTTCACTTCATTTAATACTTTTTATGTTTGGAAAAAATAGTAAGAACAATTTCCTTCAATGATTTGCCAAGTCAAGCATATCAACTTTCATTATAAATATCAACATACCTCAGCCTTAGTGTCAGTTTCAGCAAGTCGTTGCTTTATATCCCAAGCTACTGAGAAGAAGACCTCCTCTTACATTCATTGTTGTTTTTTTGCATTCTGTTCAGATGTCAAAATATAAATACCAAAATCACGTATAATATGTAAAAAAAGTAATCGTAATTCACATCTTTACTTGTGAAAGATAGAGCTCATCTATCTTCCTCTTCAGTCATCCTATATTCTTCATCTGACTCCTCTGAGTCATTTCATCTTTGTTGAACCCTTCTTCGACTATTTCCCTCGACTCCAACCCCGTTTCCTTTAGCCATTTGTTATAGAATAAGAAAGAGTAGATGCATCAAAATAGGTGGAATAAACCGTATGAAGATAAGATATAGGTAGCTTAGTAAACGCCGAATTACACCAATAGTGTCAAAGATCTCCAATATTAAAAAACCTAAAACAAATATCAAATTTAAACTTTTAAAAATCCTCCAAAAAAATGCTACAGCTTGATTTAAACGCTAATCAAATCTGATTTCCACGTCATAATCAAACTTGTATCAGTTTCACAATCAAATAAAGTTTCAGTTACAAACCAATAAACCTGAATTCGTTTTTTGTGAATAAAGACTGACAAAGTAATAAAAAAAAGAATCAAAACATAGATGTAATGATAAAAGAAGTGTGATAATAAATCATTAAACATTAAGAGTAGTAGAATATCCAAATTCACATTTTCCTGATTTTTACCATAAATGAACGTATACATATCTCACGTTTGTAGTTAAATCTTGAATTGAAGTTTAAAGAATTTCTGTAGATTGAGAGTGTGACCAATATTCCTTCACAAGCTGTCCAAACAATGAATCATCTCTTTTCATCAGCTTCATTGGTTCATCATACTCTGTGATTTTTCCTGTTGCCAGTTGGAAACCTTTACAGTTAGAAGTTGGAAAGCGAGAGTAATAAGATGTAAATATATGAAAACTGACCATCACTTATGGTTAGAACCATGGTGCAGTCCATCACAGTTGGTATGCGATGAGCCACTGTGATGACGGTGCAGTCAGCAAACTCCGATCTGATGGTTTCTTGTAACATTGTGTCTGTAGCATTGTCAACCGATGCAGTTGCTTCATCCAGAACCAAAATCTTGCTTCTCCTTAACAAAGCACGCCCCAAGCAAAACAACTGGTGTTGCCCAATGCTCCAGTTTGTTCCATTTTCCACCACTGTACTTACAAAATTCATATACATCACATGCCATTTGTCTTACTCAGTGGGAACCTTTAAGGTGTGAGTGCATTACCTATTGAATCCAGCCCGCCTGTTTTGTCCTGAACAGCCTCACTAAGCTGACAGTGACACTTCCCAAGAACCTTCAATAGCAGAATTCAAATGATAAATACAAATTAAGGTTTAACACGTGATTTGTGCACTAAAACAAAACTTAGTTACTATAAAACACTCAAGTATACCTCCCATATTTCCTGATCTGTGTGTTGACATAAGGAGTCCAAGTTGTATCCGTTCCATTGAAAAGTGTAGGATCTTGAGATATAACGCCAAATCATGACCTCAAATCATGAAGTCCAATTGTAGAAATGTCTATCCCATCAACAACAATATATTACCGCCAGCGGGCTCCACCAATCGAAATAGAGCACCAATGAATGTAGTCTTTCCACTGCCCGTCCTGCCAACTATACCAATCTTGTGTCCTCCTTGAAACGTACAAGTGATCCCACGGAGAACAAGAGGTGCATCGGGTCGGTACCTAATCTGGGTTTCCTATATTTTAAATTTATTTTAGTAAAGACTGAAACTTTACGTTACAGAACTTACAGGTGGTAGTATGGTCGGGTCGGATGGCATGCCACAAGTATAACATGTATTAAAAATTAATTTGAGTCCTTGTGGTTTTAACCACTTGAGTCCAAAATCAAAAAGTTTAACTCCCTGGGTCCCTAATGGCTCATTTTATAACGTTTAGAGTCCAATTTTTTAACACTTGTACTTTTGATTTTGGATTCAAGTGGTTAAAACTACTAAAACATAGGGACTCAAAACGTTATAAAATGAGAGGTTGGAGGGTTAGGGACTCAGGGCATTAAACTGTTTGATTTTGGACCCAAGTGGTTAAAACCACTAAAACACAAGAACTTAAAAAGTAATTTACTCAATTAACAAATGTGTCAAACCGAAGCTACCCGAATAACCCAACCCCACAAACCCAATAAACCGTAGAACCCGAACCCGATTGTAATACTGACCAGTTACCGGATACAATATCACACACATCAACACCCTGTAGTTGTATCAAATTAGTCTGTTGGCATGCAGACACAGAAAAGCATTAGAAACTGACCGTGACTTCAATTGGGACTCGAATATCAATCTGATGAGCATTTCAGAGATCGATACAATCAATATCAAGTCTCTTCAAGCTACCTTCACAACATGACCGGGCATACGCCGGATCACCACAAACATCCGGCTTACCATCGATCCATCGTACTCCAAATTTGGCAGCAATTTCGACTTTCTCTTTCAATCCATTTTCTTTCAACGCCTTGCCGATAAGAATTTTGCACCCGACGCAAACCCTAACCTCTAATTCTAACTGATAAATCGCTCCTATTGCAACTAAATTCCGAAAATTTAAATTGGCATATGACTCCGCCACCACTGCTGCTCCCAACACCAATGTATAATTGATTCACCAACTTATCTATAAAAATCAAATTCTATTAAAAAACTGATTTTGAGGTGGGGTTGTGGTGTGACCAGGAAACTCGAAACTTTAGAAAACAAATCAAGACTTATAAATACCTCAAGCCGGCACCTTCTCTTCCAAGCTTTCTGGCGCCTTCAGTGTTTCTTTTACTCACTTGTTGATACAAAAAAAAAAATCATCCTTTGATTGTTGTAAACACATGTAAATTCGTAACATGAGTTAAATCATGTAAATTCGTAACAGGAGTTACACGATACTTACGTTTCAGATCAAATCCTCAAATCGACGAGTCGCCATGGAAATCGTGATC
>JARYGA010031359.1:0-33581 GCA_030545235.1 Helianthus tuberosus
AGAGACTAGCATTTTTCTCATATAATATAATACTTTTTTTTTGCTTTCTATGTTGCTATTAAATAGTCAACTCCCAGCCAAAACCCATTCCGCGTTTTCTTCACTCGTTTACTTTCTCCTGGTCGCACCTAGGGTTTCTCTCTCTCTGGTAATAATAATTCTCTCTATATTCACTCACTTACCTTTCATATCACACTATACCTGAATCCACAATTCATTTAGGGTTTCAGTTTCACCGTACTCAAATTTCTGCTAATATCATCTTAACGTTGCAATCTGAAATGTTCATTTGATTCTATACACACACAAAATAACATAAAAATCTGGAAATAAATTTTTATTTAACCTAAATCTAGTTTGTTTTTTCGAAATAATCGGTCATGGATGGGCGATTGAAGACGAATAATCGTTTATCGAATCTGAAAACAATTAAATGCTATGATTATGCTTCGATTTTATCCGATCAGAATGTTTTTAGGTCAATTAATTTCAACGATGATTGGAATTTAGGGCCTAGTAATCATGTACCTCAATCTAGGTTAAAAGATGAAGGTGATCTTCATGAGGATTCTGATTTTAGTGATTTAGTTCTTAAGTATATTAACCAGATGCTTATGGAAGAAGATATAGATGAGAAAAACTGCATGTTTCAAGAGTCTGCCGCTCTTCAAGCTGCAGAAAAGTCTTTTTATAATGCTCTTATGGTCAAAGATGATCAAGATGTAGATTCTTTTGGCTCTATGAATGGTTCAGGTCTTACCTGTGATGTTAGTGAATCTCCGGTTTTACCGAATACGGCGATTAGTTTTGATTCACAGTCTAGGTTTAATCCATCTTACGGCTTGTTTAGTGGTTCTAGTAGTGTTGTCAATGGGTTTGTGGATTCGCCTGTGAGTATTTTAAGTTTTCCAGGTATGTTCTGTGAGAACCGGTCTATGCAGTTTCAAAAGGGTTTAGATGAAGCAAGTAGGTTTCTTCCCAATGGTAGGGTTTTAGATAGTATAGGTGTCGGTGTCCTGGATCAGAAGGCAGTGATCAAGATGGAGAAGAAAGTTGAAACTGGCTCCGTTCCAGATGTGTCGAGAGGAAGAAAGAATCCTTATTCTAAAGATCTCGTCGAGGATGGAAGGAACTCGAAGCAGTCTGCGGTTTATAGCGAGCCAGCCGTGCGATCGAAGATGTTTGACGACGTGTTGCTATGTGGCGGAGCGAAAACTCATCCTTCTCAATATGAGTTTGTTCGTAAAGAGACTGCTAGTAAAGGTCAACCGCGTCAACCCAAGGGGGCTAATGGGGTTAAAGCGCGTGGGAAGAAACAAAAGGAAGTGGTGGATTTGACAACACTTTTGAGCCTGTGTGCACAATCGGTTTCCACCAATGACCAAAGGGGTGTGACTGATCTACTGAAACAGATAAGAGAGCATGCTTCGCCCACAGGTGATGGGATGCAAAGATTGGCCCATTACTTTTCTGCTGGCCTTGAAGCGCGTATGGCCGGTTCAGGAACCAGAATCTACAAAGCTCTTCTTTCTAGGCCCACATCAGCTGTTGATATATTGAAAGCTTACCATTTGTTCCTCGGGTGCTTCCCTTTTACTAAAATTTCTCATTTTGTTTTCAACAAAACTATTATGTCTGTTGCACAAAACAAAGCAAAACTCCACATAATAGATTTTGGTATTCTTTACGGTTTCCAATGGCCCAGCCTTATACAACGTATTTCAGGTAGGCCCGGTGGGCCACCCGAGCTTCGAATAACTGGGATTGACTTCCCATGTCCTGGTTTTCGACCGGCCCAACGGGTTGAAGAAACAGGGCGTCGGTTAGCAAATTATGCTGAAACATTTGGTGTTCCGTTTAAATTCAAAGCGATAGCACAAAAATGGGAAACAATCACAATCGAGGATCTTGAGCTTGATGATGACGAAACACTTGTTGTAAATTGTGCTTACAGGTTTCGAAACTTACTTGATGAATCAGTCATGGTGGATAGTCCAAGGAGTAAAGTTTTAGATCTTATCAGGAAAATGAACCCAGAAATTTTTATACATGGGATTGTGAATGGGCCGTATAATGCACCGTTTTTTCTGACAAGGTTTAGAGAGGCTTTGTTTTTCTTTTCTTCTTTGTTTGATATGCTTGATGCCACTGTCGACCGTTCCACTGAAGATCGAATACTGGTTGAGAAAACGATATGGGGTCGGGAGGCGATGAATGTTATAGCTTGTGAAGGTGGTGAGAGGATTGAACGGCCTGAGACTTATAAACAATGGCAGGTTAGGAATCAACGGGCTGGGTTTCGCCAGGTGGCGATAGATCAAGAAATCGTGAAGAAGGCTAAAGATTGGGCGATTTCTGATTACCATAAAGATTTTGTTATCGATGAAGATGGTTATTGGATGTTGCAGGGGTGGAAAGGGCGTGTTTTATATGCAATTTCTTCATGGAAACCTGCATATTGATCCTGGGGATGTTAAATGGGTCGTGTTTGCGGGTTGACGGGCTGCTTTTCTTGCTGGGCTAGTTATTGTAACGCCTTGGTCAGAAATCATGAATCTACAAGCCAAGGTACTTTGATTTACTTTTTGGTATTGGAAGTTGAATCTTGAACAAAAAAGATTCATCTTTAATGGTGTTTATTTGTTTGTTGCAGGAGCTAAGTCGTGAGAAAGTTGGGTGTTGTTTAATCAGTTAGAGCATTGCACAGATGAAGATAAAGAGTTATAATTCGTGAAATGGAAAAAAGGGTAACAATGTATTGTAATTGTTTTATAAAATGTCATTTCTTTATCGTTTCAATAAAGTTATTATTAGCCACTGCAACCTGCTACCACTGCCACCACCACCATGGAAGTTGTTGTCGGGACTACCTCCACGACTGTTTACAAATAAGTTTTATGAGTTTCAGTTCACGTTATAATATACATCTTTGATCATAGGCGAGCTAAAGCTCGAGCTAGTAAACTAATAAACGACGAAATACTAGCTCAGAAAATAGTTCTTTACAAAACATATCAGATAACAGAAGTCTTATATCCTCTTGTGCTTTATACACGTTAAACTCTTGTATATTCGTAATTTTATCGAGATCCCAACGGATGTTAAAAAGTCAATTGTTCCTCGCCTGCCAAATAAACTACATAAACACCAACACGTCAACACGATGGCATGAAATGGATTCTTATGCACGTTACTACCCTGGATGCAATTTGAGGTCATAAGCAGGCCTTGAACAGAATTACCCTTAGTTGTTGAGCTTCAACACCACCTCCAAATGCCGTTCCAAACATACACCACCTCCAAATGCCGTTCTAAACATTCTCTGTTAGTGGGCAAGAGATGAGCATATGATCAGAACCACAGGCCGAACAAATCGTGCATGATACAGGACATTTCCCTCTGTACTACACTTGAAGGGATTCTTTACCACTTAACCTTTTTTTAGGAACAGCGGAATATATATAAAAACGGCTAGCCAAAAGCTATCACAAAAACAAGAACATTTTGTAAACAAACCGCCCAACTAAAAATTTAGTCCATCTATTTCTATTCCTTATCCACAAAAATGAAAAGCCAAGAATAGAGTCAAGATTGTTCCTCATAACCCGATCATTCAAAGCAAACACCATGTCATTATGAAATTTCCATAAAACGTACCATGTCGCAAGGATGATACCGTGCACTATATGTTTCTTTTGCATTGTCATGTCTAAAGAATCCAACCAAGGAAGAAGCTCCAATGAATTGAAAGATAAAGACGACTGAATATGAAGCCAACTGAAAATCAAACACGAGGCACAAGGCGCAACTCACAACTACTTAGAATATGCTCCAAACCAGGGGCGGACCTATGTGGACACAAGGGGGAGCGCCCGCTACCGCTTGGCGGGGAAAAATTTGACGTTTTTAGTGTAAATTTTGAAAAAAATTGACGTTTTTTCGACTTCGTTACCGCTTTTCTTATAAAACGTTCCTGCTTGGCGTGAATCCTAGATCCGCCACTGCTCCAAACGCTCCTCCCTCGCATCACACATAGACAAACCACCCTTGGGATGTCAATTCCCCAATACGCCAAATTTAGTCTATTTGGCAAACGATTTAGTACGACACACCACCCTAGGATGTTTACCATATTCCATCTTGTCTCCGAAGGACCAAAAGATCAACATATATGAACAATCAACCTTGGGATATTTTTAACCGTTAATGTATCATCCGCATCAAAATCCCAAATCCACCTATCCCTTTCGCTATCAAACATCTGATCATTAAAATATTATTCAGTTGATTTAGTTTTTGACCTCCTCTAACTGGCCGACGTTAGGACCATCTCCCCCTCTCCAAGAGCTAATAGAACAATCACTTTGATGATCTAGGTAGGTAATCTCTCCCTTAGCGTGTCATCATCCAACCAGTGACCCTTCCAAAACATGTCTTCACCGTTTCCCACCCCTTTCTTTAAGGTAGACCACATAATGATCCCTTTACTGTTCAATAATCTACTAGACTTAATAATACGGTTCCACACCCCATTAGAATTGCCACCCCCTATCCATCCACAATCCCTACGTTATCTCCGTTACTAGCTTTAATAATTTGCACTCGTAAATCATTCTTTCTCGAAACAAACCGCCAACTCCACTTTTGGGGAAGAGCATAATTAAAACTCGAAAGACATCTCACTCCTAGCCCACCACCCATCCCAATGGTCAAACAATTGCATCAACATTCACAATTGTTCATGGGTAGTCTAGTCTTTGTGGGAAAACATACCCACCTTGCCTACCCTTGTGGGTTGCGGCGGTGTTATGGCACAAGAAGGAACCCGGGAAGGGTACCCGTGAGGGTGCCCTGTCCCCCCTTGTAAACGGACAAATTTATTTTAGTTATGCACATAAAATTTCACTTCTATCAAATTCTTTGAACCAAATACATTTCAAATTTCAATTCCACTTAATTGTAGGAAGTCACCGTAAAAGTGAACCGACTTTCAGTTTAAAATATAAAAGTATAAAAATAAGTAATCTTGTAGGTTAATGGAACAGCAATAGAATGTAAGTCTGCCTGTATCTATTAGATTATTCTAAATGCAACCTATAAAGCAATAAAACACAATTGACTTTAACCTAGATAAAAAAAAAAACAGGATCTAACAAGTGATAAACTAACCCTGGAACTTGTCTTAGTGGTTATGCAATGAAGGGATAAGGCTTGGGACCTTATGGTTTCAAGTTCGAATCCTGGAGCACACCCAAGTTTTCTATTACAGTACATTTACTCCAAAGAGTCTTGACTCTTGTGGAGGATGCAACTGCCGGGGATGCCGGTGGGCTGGAAATTTTCTCGGGGAGCGCCAAGCCAAACTCTAATGCCAAGTGTGGGCTCGGTTAAGACAACATAGTCTTGTGCCAGAGTGGGATGGAGGGCCTGCTAAACCGGTGCGATACTTATCGCCTGTTGTAAAATATCGCCGTAAAAAAAAAAACAAGTGATAAACTTACAACCATACACTTTAACTAATCTGAATATGAACACATGGATAAATCCAAACGGACGGTCACTTTCCATCCACCAAAACGGCACCAGCCGGTCTCATCCAGCATGCCCCTTGCAGCCTCCATCACCACAAAAACTCGCCACGTGGACCATCACTATTCATTCTATTCTAATTTATAAATATATAAAAGCGCGCCAAAAAGAGTTCATGTGGGCCCACTTCAGATATCTACTATCTTCTCTAAACCCCCTCTCACCCACTCCCGTCCCGACACGTGTACCCCACATCAGCAAATTACCACCGCCCCTTTTGCCATCTAGGATCCACGTCAGCTTGCTTCTCCCGCGCTTTTTGACAAGTCAATTTGGCCTTTTCCGGAACAAGCTAGAAAAGTGTTCATGTGGTTTTAAATATATTCGAATTTATATCCACCAAAAAATCATACCTCATTCACTACCAAATTACAAAGAATTAGTCTCTGATTTGACTCGATGAAACCGACCGGTGAAGAAGGTTGCAGGACACCGAAGCGAAGCGGGTGTGAGATCCGGATGACGTGCCCACCCGCGCCTAGGAAGAAACAGATGTGCTTGAAGCAAAGGGATCCGCCGGAAAACGGGTACTTCCAGCCACCTGATCTTGAGTTGGTCTTTGCAACGGGACCCAGAAGAGAAACATGTGTTTGACTCTTGTGTTTGGTTTGTTTAGCTTAATAATAATAAGTTTCTTCTGTTTTGGATTTTAATTTGTAATTATTTGTTCATGTTGGGTAAATTTAATGACTTCATGAACTGTTTCTTTCTATATAAGTCTGCTTTAGTGGCGGACTCAAGATTTTTTTTCTAACAGGGGTCCATTTTTTTCGGTGTTTAAAATTATTATAACAAAAGGTTAAAATTTTCGGGTCGGGTCGAATTAGATTAAAAAAAAACAGAAAAACATGCTATACAAGAATTGAACCTATGACCTCTTATTGGTAACGAGGGGGGTTTACAACTACACCAACTTTGCTTTTCTTTCTATGGTGTCCACGAAATTGTATTTATGGGGTTCTTATAAAATTTAATATACCGGATCTACTATTTTTTTTTTAAATATTGGGGTCCGGGTACTCCGACCCCAATATTTTAAAAAAAATATTAACTACGGCACTAACCGGTTATGGTTAATATAAGTTACTTGTGTATTTCATACTTTATATGTTTTATTTAAAACGGTAACTCACACACCTACTAAATCTAGTTTTAACTTTGACATCAATATTAACTACGGCACTAGAACCCACACCACTTGGGATGCAATATCTTATTGTACTCATTGGTACTAACGAGCTACAACAACCCCTTTGGTAAGATTGTATATGTTGTTTAAACTGAAAATTCACAAAAAATATTAATTAGTTATATATTTTGTTTTTAATTAATAATACACCAGTGGGATTCCTCCTCACGATGTCGCGGGAATTCGATTTTGGTCGTTATCGATTTGGTTCGTTACGGTCCTGACACTTGGTATAGTTTACGTTACCAAACTTGAATACAATTTCATTAATGAACACAAGTTATTAAAGAAAAATGAAATTAAATTAAATGAAAACTAAATTGGTTAATGACGTATATATTTTTTAAATTATAAGTGGTGAAACTTAAACTTGAATTTGAAAAATATTAAAAAAAATTAATAGTTTTTAATAAAGTTACCATTCATTGCCTAGGCAAATTAATAAGCTTTTAATAAAGTTACCATTACGCAAATTAATAAGTATGATATATTTGGTTTTTCAAACCTGGCCAGTGATCCACAAGCATCCTATTTGATAAGGAGTACTCACCTAAGAATCCATATATCATTCCAACTCTATAATTAAAGGAAATTTTTTGAGGTTTTTATCTATTTTTGCACTCTATCCGATTCCTTGAAATAGAGAATAGATATATGGATCGAATAATGATTCTCTATATATGTGAAATTGTTCACTAAATTTATTTATTTATATATTTTTTATGGGAGTGGTTGTGAGTGGAAGAAAAATAACATATGATAAATACTAAAAAAGGTATTATTAATTGAATATTGATAAATATGAGTTTTTTTTAACAATAAACAAATTAATGGATAAAAGTATTTTTAAGTTAAAATAAAGACTGTTAAGCGAGCCCAGGCCCAATCTATTTTAGTCTGGGGGATTTGACAGGGAGATTTGGGTGCTAGTGTATCGATTGGACTATATAGGCCGTTTGGCCCACAACCCAATATGACAACTATTGAAACTGGTAATTTTGAGAAACTGGTTCGTTTAATCGAATCGACGGTTAATTTAAAAAATGGTTATTGTTTTAACCAGTTCGGTTAACAACCGTTTTCTTTTCATTTTTTCCGTTATACACTTTAACTAGTTTGGTTAATAATCGTTTTTTTCCGGTCAGTTAACCTGGGTTTTCCCTATTTTTTTATTAATTTTTTTTATTAACTGGTAAATCGGTTAAAAACCGGTCCCTTCTAAGAAATCACTAACCGGTTATGAACATATGGTAAATATAAATTACTAACTGGGAACTCCTCAATCGGTTATTACTGGTTACCGTTTCGGTTAGTAATTGATTTCGGTTATTTAATCGGTTATTTTGTGCATAAATTTCTTGAATAACGTTACTGAAATTTATTCATACAAAAAGTTAAGGAAATATATTTCTCATTATTTGACGGAAATATATCACAACCGATACAAATGTGTTGATTTGACAACCTATATCATGACACATGTGACCTTTGCAAAACTAGATGAAAAATAACATATATGTACATCTAGATATATAACTCCTATGTATACCGAAAAAACAAAATCAATGCCACTGAATCCCTTCTTTTTAGAAATGAGCATGGTATCCATTCGGTACCGAAGTGGTATTGGTACCGAAAGTACCGATAAAAAAAATGAGAAAAATTGGTACCGGTACTGATATTTACCGGTGTTTACCCATAAATACCAGTACCATACTGATACCGAAAAACGAGAAAAATGGGTACCGGTACCGAATATACCCGGTACGTTTTGATACCGGTACGGTACCGAACCCGATACCAAATGCTCATTCCTATTTTTTTGGCCAAAAATAGAATATTATAAATCATCATAATTCTCATTTTGTACCATACTTAAATATTTATCTTATTCCATACTTAAATATTTAGGATATTCTTTTATACATACACACATCACCAGTGGCGGATGTAGTGTACAAGTAGGGGTAGTACAGGCTACCTCCCAACTACGTTTCCTTAGTGTGTTTTTTCTCTTGTATTATACAAATGATAACGCTAAACAAATATGAGAATACCCCTGATTTTTTTTATACCCATGAATTTCATGGCTAGATCCGCCGCTGCACATGACACATGTATGTTTACGTAAAAGATATGTTTCAAAAAGATTTGTAATATTTGACATTGTAATTATATCATTTAACTTTAACAATAGTGTTTACAATTTACATTTATTTTTGTAAGTATTTGTTTTCCTAAGCAATGGTTATAGCAACTAACATGGGATGAACATTATAATCATATTATTTTACTCAAATAATATTACTTTTACCGTTATTGAGCTTGAACGTATTTAAAGCATATTGGGGTTAAACTTAAACATAAAACCGATCATCTGAAAGGGGGGAAAAGGAATGCAACGTTAGGAGGAGGTGCATCAAGGAAGATGAGAATGTGGTTTACAGATTTGGAGTAAGTAGTGAGAATATGTGATTGGGGTTAAACATAAAACCAAGTTATCATGTAAAGAGATTACACATTTAGACGAGGGTGAGAAAACGCCTTGGGACCATTAGGTCATAGTTCAATTCCCACAAGAGCGTTTTTCCCATATACATTGGATTTCCTCCTTAATTGGTGTATAGGTATTATTGCCTAGTGGAGATGGATATGATCGGGTGGTTCCGCTCGTGACACGATTATACTCCAGTGGTCTTTCAGTGATTCAAATTTGTCGGTCAGAAAAAAAGTAGCTCGTGCGGATGACACCCATGGTGGTTGTGTGCCCGCTCATGTGGACATACATTAAAGGTTATGCAATCACTATGAAAATTAAAATGTAGATTTTATAACAAGAAGTATAAATCGTAATATGTTATATAAAAGTAATTAATAACAAGAAGTATAAATCGTAATATGTTATATAAAAGTAATTAAATATGAAGTGAGATATTATGTGTGTGAAATTATGAATTATTGTAAAAAGATTTTTTTATCATGAATAGAGGTGTGAGAAAGATTTATGTGCATTAAATCTTATAGAGACAACTTTGTTAAATAGTAACCAACTTTAATGAGTGTTTCAATTAAGCCACTCATAATTATTTTTATTTCAATTAGATCACTAAATTTCACTTTAATGTTTCAATTCTACATATATATTTTACCTAAATAGAAGGCCATTCATCCTAAATGGCATTTATTTAAGTTTTTCTTTTTGTTTTTTTTTAAATATGTTGACATGCTTTGTAATTGCAACAAAAATTTAAAAACTACAGAAAAACTATTTATTTATTAATTGGGGTATTATTATTTATTTATTTATAATTAATAATATTAATATACACTAATGTGGATTAAAAATTAATTATATATTAAATAATTATACAACAAAAATTTCATACAAAAACCCTCTTCCCTGCAACTTTCCATCGTATATGCCGGTGAATAGGGGTGTTCATCGAATCGAATATCGAATTTTCAAATTATTCGAATCGAATTATTCGAATAATTTTTATTTTCCCTTGAATTCGTATTCGATTCGAATTCGATTAAAACTTACCGAATTCGATTCGAATTCGTATTCGAATAAAAAACCCAATTCGTATTCGATTTGTATTCGATTAAAAATTCGAATTCGAATTGAATTCGAACAAATTCGATTTAATTCAGATTCTTTAAAAACATGTAAAAACTGTCAAAATCAAGCATAAATTTTAAAGCAGTCATAAAGCACGATATCACATTAAAAAGTTCCAAATAAAGTACCATAAGTCTAAAATTCAAAACGAGAAGTCGGGAATAACCACACCACATTAAAAGTTAATATTTATAGGGTTATAAATCTATTGATAGATTTGTTACTTAGGTTTTAGTTATGGGCCATGTAGTGGGTTTGGTAACGAGTAAGTTTAATACTTGGAAAAAAATTTGAAAATAATTTATAGTATAGCTTAATAAAAGTTATATATGCATTATATATAAAAATAATAAATAAAAATGTATAATTTTTATTCGAATTTCGAATCGAATCGAATTTGAAATTATAAATTCGTATTCGATTCGTATTCGATTTACTTGACTCGAATTGAATCGAATTCGAATTCTTTTAATCGAAACAAATTCTTGATAATCGAATCAAATTTAAACGAATTTCGAATTTTTCGAATTCGAAACGAATTCTGAACACCCCTACCAGTGAAGGATAATCAAAGTTCTAAATTGATGACAGCAAATGATATATTAATACTTTTTTTTTTGCTAAAAGACAAATAAAACCCATGATATTTTTATAAGGACATTAGTTTACATTCTTTTGTTTGGTTTCAATTAGGGGTGCAAACGAACCGAGCCGAGCCCGAGCTCGACCAGGCTCGAGCTCGTTTAACACATGAAAGCTCGAGCTCGGCTCGATTCGAGCTTTATTTCTGAAGCTCGAGCTCGGCTTGAAGGTAATTTTTCAAGCTCGAGCTCGGCTCGGGCTCGACTCGTTTAGTATTTATTAATTAATTTATATTAATTATAATTATTATACATATAATTTAGTTATTTTTTATATTTATATAAATGGTAATTATTATTATATAAATATATGTTTAATGTATTAATAAAAAAATATATAACCAGAAAGCTCGATTAGGCTCACGAGCCGGCTCGAGCTCGATAAGCGAAGCTCGGGGTCGGGCTCGTTTACTAAACGAACTTGTTTTTAGGCTCGGGCTCGAGCTCAAGCTCGTTTAAGCTCGGCTCGTTCGAGCTTTTTTTCGAGCCGAGCTCGAGTAGCTCGGCTCGTTTGCACCTCTAGTTTCAATGGTAAGAAACCTACTTTGAGAATCCTCAAATTTTTCTTACTTCTAAAACTTGTAGACTAATCGCTCCATCAATGTAGATGAATCGGTAGGGTTTTTTATTTGAATATGGAACATCAATCGATGATCAGTGATTTAGATATTTTGAATTGATTATTTGATCTATTTTGTTAATTAATTATTTTAGCATGTTTATAAAAGTTAAATAAATATATAAATGTCACATAGGATAGGTTACCTGTTATTCAGGTAAATTATATAAGATTAGAACATAAAATAAACTTGAATGACTTAATTTGATTTTTTTTATTACTGACCTGATTAGAACACTCATATACATTCCCAATTTTATAACTTATTTTTTAATATATCTTTTAAGTTGAAAACACAAGGGTTTAAAATCACAATTCTCAATGACTCAAAAATGGTAAGCATAGAACATCATGAAAACATCTTTAATTTTTATCCTTTGTGCACCGTTTTTTATTTATTTATAAAATATAACTTTTTATTTAAGAATGAATATAAGATACGAATACGAAGTAAAATTGTACATAACAATTTATATAATATAACTTTTTATTTAAGAATGAATATAAGATACGAATATGAAAGTAAAATGAGTTAAATGCCCGGATAGTCCCTGTGGTTTGGTCTTTTTTCACCTTTAGTCCCTAACTTTCTAAAACTACCTCTATAGTCCCCAACTTTTCACTTTTTGTTCCCGTATAGTCCCTGAAACGGATGGTAGTTAGTTTTATCAGTTAAGTTGGTATAAAATGACTATAATACCCTTAATATAAAAAATAACTATTAAGTCATTAAAATAAAATAATTAATATATTAATTCAGGTGGGACCCACCAAACACATAAAACCCACTTTCATCTTCTTCTCATGCCAAAGCAAACCCTAACCCATCTCTCTCTCGTCTGTATGATACCAGCCCGGCGACCGGAGAGAAGTCCGGCCGGCGCCGGCCATGAACGTTTTCCAGCGACTGATGTTGAAGACGACGACGGTGATGTGTTGGAATCCACCATCACCGTCGTTGTCTTCAACATCAGTCGCCGAAAAACGATCAGAGCAGCCGCCGCAGACGGCGGTGTTGCCGCCGGATCTCCCTATCTCCGTCTTCGATCTCCGCCGCTCACTCTCTCCTTCGAACATTCTCTCTCTACAAAGGTGTGTGTGAACTGGTACATAAAGGTGATGAAGAGGGGAGGTTAACATGGCCGGTGCCGGCTGGACTTCTCTCCGGTCGCCGGGCTGGTATCATACAGACGATAGAGAGAGATGGGTTTGGGTTTGCTTTGGCATGTGAAGAAGATGAAAGTGGGTTTTATGTGTTTGGTGGGTCCTATCTGAATTAATATATTAATTATTTTATTTTAATGACTTAATAGTTATTTTTTATATTAAGGGCATTATAGTCATTTTACACCAACTTAACTGATAAAACTAATCCTCATCCGTTTCAGGGACTATCCGGGAACAAAAAGTGAAAAGTTGAGGACTATAGAGGTAATTTTAGAAAGTTAGGGACTAAAGGTGAAAAAAGACCAAACCACAGGGACTATCCGGGCATTTAACTCAAGTAAAATTGTACCTCACTAACAATTTTTTATAAAGTTAAAACCACCCTGGAATAATAACTTGATGCAAATCATAAAGAAAATGATACTTTATTATAGCTTTTTTTTGTATTTTGTTGATATTATATATATCTACTGTATATATTCTGTATATAAGTGTGTCAGAGTTCAAAGATTCCTCGTCAAGTGAGGACTTGTAATATCAAAAGTCAGTGGTTTTCATGTTTCTTCCATCTTCATCATCATGATTTGAAGTGCTGGCTTAATTGTTTTATATATTAAGAAATCTCAAAATGGAGGAAGGTCTCTCAAGTTTTGTTACCATTTTGTATCAGTGAAATTTGATTTGTAAAAATCCTTAAATAAAGTGTATTTACACTTTAAAGTGTTATCAAATTTGTTCTGAAATTATATTTTATTATATATATTTATTTATATATTATATTATATTATATTATATTATATTATATTATATTATATTATATTATATTATATTATATTATATTATATTATATTATATTATATTATATTATATTATATTATATTATATTATAGGGTTATTGGATTTTAATAATCCTAAGTTTCACATGTTGGCCGATAATAATTCCAACTTTAAAAATTCCCTCTAATAATCCCAACTTGTAAAAGTTTGGCCGCATTGATCATTTTCAAACATATAAGAATTTGGTCTCCTCAATAGATTCAGTTACACCTAGAGGCTCCTTAATTGATTGAAGTGCACCTATGTTAGAAAAGGATCAATGTCGGCCAAACTTTTACAAGTGGGGATTATTCGAGTGAATTTTTAAAGTTGGGATTATTATCGGGCAACAGGTAAAACTTAGGATTTTTAAAATCCAATAACCCTATATTATATTATATTATCCACATTAACAAAAAGGGTGGCTGGCAATAGTTTTTTTGTGGGATTGGTTGAGTTGGGCGACCACATGCCACCCACACTTTTTTTTTTGCCAAATTACGATTTTGCCCCGTTTATATTTATAGTCATGCATGGCAATCCCCTATTGGCTCAATAAATTTACGATTTTATCCCGTTTTAAAATTGTGATTTTACCATCAGTTTAAATTATGCTTTTACCCCCACTTAAAAATAAATTTACGTTTTTGCTCACAGCTAAAAATATTCAATTTTGCCCTCGGTTCAAAATTACGATTTAGCCACGTTTAAATTTACAGTTTTGCCATTAGGTTTTTTTCCTTATATTAACGATTTTGCCATCTGTTCAAAATTATGTTTTTACCTTCATTTAAAAATAAATTTACGCTTTTGCTCCCAGCTAAAAATTTCAATTTTGCCATCGGTTCAAAATTACGATTTTGCCCCGTTTAAATTTACAGTTTTGCCATTAGTTTTTTTTCTCACACAGCCAAGTTACGATTTTGCCCTCAACCCCATTGGTCCATTTAATTTACGATTTTATCCCTGAAACAAAATTATGATTTCCCCCTCAGTTCAAAGTTACGTTTTCCCCATCGTTTTAATTTTTCTAGCAAAACTATAAAAGTTTTTTGTTTTAATTGGTTGACTCAATTTAATTTTTTTTCGTCTAAAGGAGCTGCCTAACACTCGCTCATTAGTCCTGAAAAATTACAGTTTTGCCATGAACCCAAAATTACGGTCTTATCATCGTTTTAGTTTATTTCCTAGCAAAATTATAGTAGTGTTTTTTTAATTGATTGAGAACTATTCGGCTATCGCCCCGGAACATGGGCGGGGCATCAACTAGATATATTATTATTATTGTTAATATTATTATTATTATATATTAAAATTAGAAGTTAATAAATAGTAATTTTAATATTATAATAATATATATAGAAGCTAATGAATAGTAATTTTAATATTATAATAATATATAGTTTTTTTAATATTTATATTTATTTATATATTAAAATTAGAAGCTAATGAATAGTAATTTTAATATTATAATAATATATAATTTTTTAATATTTATATTTATATTTATATATTTTAACATATACAAAGACCATGGCAGGGAATAGTGTTTTCCTGCTATTGGTCGAAATGGGTGGCCGTTACTTCCCTATTGGACCAACCAGTTTATTATTTTATATCCACTTCAAATTACAGTTTTGCCCCCAATTTAAAATTACACTTTTCTCCCAACTTAAAAATATAATAACCCTTTAGCCAGCAGCTCAACATTACGATTTTGCCATCGGTTCAAAAATTACTATTTTAACCTCATCGTTTTATTTTATACCCGCTTTAAAATTACAGTTTTGCCCCCAGTTTAAAATTACGTCTTCGCCCCCGGTTCAAAATAAAATTATGCTTTTGCCCCTAGCTCAAAATTACGATTTTTCCCTCGGTTCAAAATTACGGTTTCACCCTCAGTTTAAAATTAATTTTTTGCCCGCAGCTAAAAATAAAATTATGGTTTTCCCCTACCTCAAAATTACGATTTTACCCTCGATTCAAAATTATGATTTTCCCCTAGTTAAAAATAAAAATATGACTTTACACCCAGCTAAACCGAAAATACGATTTCGCCATCAGCAAAAAAAAGAACGCTTTTACCCTCAGCCAAAATTACGTTTTCACCCTAGTTCAACATAAAATTTTGTTTTTCCCCCGGCTCAAAATTACGATTTTACACCCAGCTAAACCGAAAATACGATTTCGCCATCAGCAAAAAAAAGAACGCTTTTACCCTCAGCCAAAATTACGTTTTCACCCTAGTTCAACATAAAATTTTGTTTTTCCCCCGGCTCAAAATTACGATTTTACACCAGTTTATTATTTTATACTTACTTTAAAATTATGGTTTTGCCCCCAGTTTAAAATTATGTCTTTGCCGCCAGTTCAAAATAAAATTATGCTTTTGACCCCAGCTAAAATTTACGATTTTCCCCTCGGTTCAAAATTACGATATCACCCTCAATTCAAAATTACGTTTTTGCCCCCAGTGCAAAATTAAAATATGGTTTTTTCCTAGCTAAAAATTGGGATTTTACCCTTCGAAAAAAATTTGATTTTTCCCCTTAGTAAAAATAAAATATGACTTTGCCCCTAGCTAAAAATCGTGTCAAGGAGCTGCCTAACACTCTTTTTACTTTTTCTTTCTACCAAAACTATGATACTGCTTTTTTAATTGGTTAAGAATTATTCGGCCATCGCCCCGCAACGCGGGCGGAGCAACACTTATTATATATTAAAATTAGAAGATAATGAATAGTAATTTTAATATTATAATAATATATATAGAAGCTAATGAATAGTAATTTTAATATTATAATAATATATAGTTTTTTAATATTTATATTTATTTATTTATATATTAAAATTAGAAGTTAATGAATAGTAATTTTAATATTATAATAATATATAGTTTTTTATTATTTATATTATTATTATTATTATTTATTATACATATTAAAACATACTTGCCATGAACAGTACCTAAACATTATTATATTATAATTGCCATGAACAGTACCTAAACATTATACATATTAATAGAAAGAGGCCAGTGTTTTTTATTTTCTTTAATATTGTTTTTTCTAGGTTTTTATTATTATATTGTTTTATTAGTTTAATTGATTTAAACATATATTTTTATATAACTTTTAAGATACGATCAAAGTATCAATTATCTCTAGCTTTTTATTATTATATTGTTTTATTAGTTTAATTGATTTAAACATATATTTTTATATAACTTTTAAGATACGATCAAAGTACCAGTTATCAAACAAGAAATCATAAAAATGAATATATACTGGTACCGATCTTGTTCAGTACGGTATAGTAGTGATACGATATTAGTTCATCGAAAGCAAAAACACTAAAGTTAACTATTGATACGGATACAAATGTTATTCAATTGGTTTTGATTGAATTTGGTACGATAGCGACACAATATCCGTTTAAAAAATATATATCGTAATGTTGAAATAAAAAGAGGGGAACAATTGTTTTTGAATTTTTTCAATATTGTTTTTTCTAAGGTTTTATTATTTTATTGGTTTATTACTTTAATTGGTTTAAGTATATTTTGTTCTCTCATATAACTTTTAAGATACGATCAAAGTACCCGTTATCAAACAGGAAACAATAAAATGGAATGTATACCGGTGCCGATGATGTTCGGCACAATATGGTAGCGATATAGTATCAATTTATTGAAAGCAAAAAAAAAAAAAAAACTAAAAATAAAAAAATATTGGCACCGATACAAATGTTGTTCAATTGGTTTCGATTGGGCTTGGTACGATAGCGGCAGAATATCCGTTATCAAAACAAATATCGTAATGTTGAAATAAAATAAACATAAAACGCAAGCGAACCAAACCAATATCAACTGAACAACATATATAGGTACCATATCAATATGTGTTTTTTTTTCGATTGATGTAATGCTTTCTCTTTTAATTACTATATTGAGTGCAGGTACTGTAACGAACCAAATTGATACCGACTTAATCCCCGCCGCGAAGCACGGGGGAATATCACTAGTTATATATTAAAATTAGAAGCTAATGAATAGTAATTTTAATATTATAATATATATATATATATATACTAGCCATTTACCCGCGCGATGCGGCGGGAGGCGATTTAAAATAGGATACTCGTTTACCGTTGGTTTATCAGTCGTCTCGTGATATATTGTATAGTACTTAAGTTAGTTTTCTTATTCGTGACAACATTTGATATTGTATAGTACTTAAGTTAGTTTTCTCAAAGTTAAATATGATTTAAAAAATGACAGGAACTTCATGATTTAATCGAGTTCCAATTCTGTCATAATCAACTTTAATCTAATTACGCAGCATACACATGGGAATCATTATAAAAACTCAACTTAGATATAAACAAACGATCGCCCGGCACGCTCAGATATCGATGGACAATGTGACTCGAGATAAGACCACTGCTAAGGACATTAATAAAGTTATGACGACACATTCTTTAATCAGATTTTGAAAGCATTGATTGGACCAGGGTGTAGTATAACAGCAGCCTCGATCTCACCATACACCAACATTTTTGACACCATTATTCCTAAATAAAGGAACAATAAATTGAAATGACAAAACAAGTACACGTACAGACACTATTCACAAAGCTAACACAGATATACAGTTATACATTATACTGGTTGTGTATCGTGTCAAAACATGCAGGGTGGCATAGGGCGAAATGTTTGGGTTGGGTTGAGTCAAAATCAAACCCTGACTCGTTTCCTATTTAGCCGAAACATTTATCTCAACCTAGTTTTAAAAAACAAAAACAAATAAAATATAACCCAAATCGACCCATGGGCCATGAGTGAACCGCACCTCCCCAGCAGAAAACGCCTGCTCCAACGGCAGATGCTTTTTTGGCTTTCAAATCAGCAAACTACCTTTCTTGCATCTTCACACCCTTTTGCCTAAATTAAAGCATAAATCAAGGAAGGTTATAGAGGATGAATGTGAGATCAAGCCAGCCGACAGTCGGGAACTTACTGGTAGATGATTTAGAAACCAAGAAGATATCTCCATATCAGGTAAATATGGATCTCCATAGAAGAAGTCAGGCACCACCACATAGAATCCAGCTGCTGTAACTTTTTTAGCAATTTGTCTTCACACAAAACCACATATTTTTTTAACTTTTGATCAAACTTCATTTCAGAAGTTAGAACACACACACCATAAATATTCAAAAACTTCATCTTAGAATACACAATACACATGTGACTACAAGATGTGGACATCCATATTCCATAGTTTCATACCTTAGTTTTGGAGCTTCATAGCTTGCAGCAAAATAAGATGTTAGTGTAGATAAAGAATGAAACAATTTCTTCATAAAACAAACAAACTTATTTGAAAATTAATTGTATAAAAACAAAATAAGAAAAGTCATGCTTAAATTTTAATTATATTGATACTAAAAGTCGTTGGGTTTGTGAGGGTTACGAATAGTACTAAGTTTAGCCAATCACGTGATAGGCTATTTGTTTGGTTTTTTTTTCTTTTGTCTTTAACAGCTTTTCGAATAACTTTATATAGAGTTACATTCGAATCAATATCAAAATGTGCCCGGCCTGGATGGTTAGAGTGTGTCCTATTTACTTAGTCAGCCCGAGTTCAGGTCTAGCGAATGTTTCGACGTGATTTGCCTTCGAAACCAAGCATTATAAATTATACAACCCCCACCGCAACACGCTGGTTCACTTCCTAGTTAAACAATAAAAAGAGTTAATTACATGTAGTATGGTCAGATTTCGGATTTGCCAATATGGTGCCTAAGTTCCGTTTTTTACACTTTTAGTCTCGTCTTCAATTTACGGGTAACATATTCAATTTACAGTTGAAGAGGAGGAGACAATTCAAACTCATGTATAATAACATTTTTACCCTTAATACTTTATAAACTAAAAGCTGAATCAAATTATAAATAAACTAAAACTGTGGGACCCACACTTAAAAAAAACAAACCAAACCAACCCCTCCCCCACCCTAACTACCATTCATCTTCTACCAGATCTGCTCCAATGGACCATATATAGATCTCTTGCCTCACTTCGGAAGGTCAAAGTGCATAATTATATTCGTGTATAAATTTATATATATATATATATATATATAACACATAGGTTTATTCAAATCAACCCAAATCGAGTTAATCAGTTAAAAAAAAATTCTCTACGTCCCGTTCGAATTGGTTTTTGTAATTCTAAATCGTATTCTGTTAAAACAAATATTGCAAGATCATATAAAAAGTAGAGGATATATAGTTAAGAAAGTACCATATATATCAGAAATCAAAATGACAGCAAGCTTAGAAGCAGGAGAACCAGCAGTGTACGATGTTAAGCCTCCGATAACAAAGGCATCATTCAATACTCTTCCAAAACAACTCATGTTTGGTATGAGACAGGCCCATTTGACAAGAACTAATACCGAGTAAAAGAACTGTTACTTTGGGTCTGGTTGTTGTGGGTGGCGCACTGGTGCGTCAAAATGAGTAGCATTCAATGCATGTCAAAATGGGTTTGATTAGCCCAAAACACTTTTTTGCACATTTCTATAAATAGTTTATATGATTACATAAACTTTTTATTATAAAAACTATTCCTTGTGATTATTATATTTTCTTACCAAAATACAACTTATAATCATTTTACGTGTCAGGTTTCTGTTAAAAAAAACAAACATGCAGCGCAAGTCACTTTGCCATGGTTATTAAAGCGAGCCCCCAGGCGCGCCTAGGCACAAATAAAGCCCCGGGCCCAACAAATCGGCCTGAGTGCGCGAATGCTTCAGGTCATAGTTATTAAAGCGAGCGTCCAGGCACGCCTAGGCGCAAATAAAGCTTCGGGCCCAACAAATCGCCCTGAGTGCGCCTCACGTCTTTAATAACTATGCACTGGATAAGCCTATATTATGAAAAAAAAATCATTCAATCTATGCACCAACATATTATTAAAACATGTCCCAAGGAATACACAGATCCATATGTCTGAAACAACCCTTAAGTATGTTATTTATTGTTTTCTTGAAAACAGTCTTATGGTGTTACTTACGTTGGGAAGGCAAATGAACTTGTCCTCAACTCGCTTGATACACTCAATGTATGCATGTAATCATGTATTGCTCAAACTCGGGCTAGTTCGGCGTTGCATTAACTTGGGTAACTGTAAATTAGCAAGAGAAAATAAAATTGTTAGTGTCATAAAAGCCACTAATACAAGACTATGCAATGAATGAAGGTGAAACCCTAATGTACCATATAACAACTATTACTAAAACCTTGCCACCTTGCCTCTGTTCACATCTTTAGATCAACATTCCCTTTAGCTGCTGCTAGCTACTGCTGCAGATATCTCAATCACAGTTTTAGTCTGCACATATAAAAAGGGAAATCAAGCTAAATACATCAATTTTCGCCTCAGATTGAAACCAAAATCCCAAACAAAAACCAACCTTAGTCTCATCTACCGCCTTCTTGACACCAGCCTTACCATCAACAATTTCATCATGTGATCATAACGAGTCAAACACAAATCACAACATCGTGATTTGATCTAAATCAACATCTTTGATCAAAAGATTAAAAAACCAACCTTTGATCAAGAACGATGAATGTAAGATACTAAGATAATATAGCATGGTAGTTGAACAAATTTGAGTCAAACGTGCATATACCTTGGCCTTCTGAATGTGTCTGCTAGTAAATTTATCATTGGTTTGAACAGTTGATACGGCTATCAGTGTGTCAATACCCAAACAAGTAATAAAAACAAGTAATAATTCAGACTGAATGTTCGATATAATTGTATAAATAAAGAAATTATATCCTTACATTTCTGATTTGCCAGTCCATCTTCCTTTAGAATCTCGGAGATTAAAACAACAGTTGGTATGGCTGCATGTGTTACATCAACAGCAGTCGTTAAACTCATGTGTTTAAGTGTGCATTATGTTCTTGACGACTATTAGCAAAAAATAGAGAAATGAATTGTTGAATATACCCCATCCCCAAGGCTGAGAGCTTGACGTTGTTGTAACGCTTGATGTATTCCTGTCATCATTAACATATCAAGTCAATACAAGAAATAACATCATTAAACACATTTCAATAGTCAATCTACCCAAAAGAACTTCAGGAATGACCCCATTCAAGAACATAAGCGAAAACACACATCTATCAATTTCTCTACCAGGGTATGACATTAAGCACTTGCGAAAACATATGATAATTAAACGTGTATCATTGTGACTTAGAAACCCTAATGAAGACTGAAATCACACATTATCAAGTAATTTATCCATTGTACTGAAATTAAAACCGCGTTCACATATATTGACAAACTGTAAATTCAATTGATAAGTACGAAACTTCACATGAACACACAAATATGGGAATTTATCCACTATACTGAAATTAAAACCTCGGTCACCTCCATATACTTGACGGGAATCGCATCTGGAACTCCAACCACTGAGATCTGATTCTTCTCCATGATTTTGTTGTCTCCTTCCGAGTATTCTTATTATTCTTCACCAGATCTAGTCTTCAAACCATGACCTACAAAAAGCGAAAATCCATCTTAAAACACAAACGTAAGTAAAATCCAGTGAATACATGAAGAAATAGTGTTTAGAATAAAAAGGACGGTGTCAGTTACCCTTGACGAATGTTGCAAAACGCCAATAAAAGCCGGAAAACGGAACCAGGAGGTCAGAATCTTCACCGATCTGTTGAAACTTCATAGATCTGGTGAAATCATTCCTGAATCGCCAGAAAGAGAGGAGCATATCTGGTGAAATCGTTCCTGAATCGCCAGAGAGAGAGAGAGAAAGAGAGAGAGAGAGAGAGAGAGAGAGAGAGAGAGAGAGAGAGAGAGGAGCAGGGAAGCGGCGTTTTGAAATGTTTTGAAATCTGAAACCCTAGTTTGTATGTCCGCATGTTTTGTGACAACTGTCACTTTTTCGTACATTCCGTACAACAATTAGACAGTAATCTGTGTTTGAGAAGTGTGCATGGTATAGTTTACAAGACAAATGAATTTCTGATTACTGTTATATACATACAATGGCATTTCATGTTGCAAGACTTTTATCATTACTACATGCAACACGATATAGTTCTAATAATGCACAGAACAGAATTGGCACCATTATCAGACAAACTAAAAGCACTGACGGGAGTTCAGTACTTAGACAGACATGATGTTAAGACACAGAATGAGCCCCAGAACCAAGTGATACACTAGGATAGTGTGTAGGGAAGTCAGGACCACAAAACTGCATGCCTAAGTGATAATTTAAGTGCCGGAAAGTGCCTAAAACCCACTTAAAGTGCCGAATTCAGCATTTTTCAGCAAAAATCAGCATTTTAACAAGTAGGTAACATGCAAAAATATCACTAAATGGTCCTGAATGCTTTCCTAAGTGTCTGGAATTAAAGGTGTCACAAAAGGGTACGTAAAGATCACTAAACGGTATAGTTTGACACTTTAACGAACCGGTATCTAACCGAACAACCGGACACTACCTGAAACATCAAAATTATACTAGAAGCATTGTTTTGATATTTTCGAGCTAGTTATGATCCCCGAACACCCTAACACATTATATAACACATGATATGCTTAACACCTAATTAATACACTTGAAATCTAACTAGATCTCTTAACTTATCATTCAACACCAACTAAGACCCCCCCCCCCCTTATGTGGACGGTCACTAGGTGGCCCACCATCAAAGATTTACTTGATCTTACTAGTTATTATTGGATCTTATAAGATTGTTGGAAGATTATGACAGGTACTTGGGGAACATATTACACAATGGATATAAGCTAAACATGGTTATAAGTAGATCCATAATCTCATTCATCTCACACCCACTTCACACACATCTCTCCCTCCCTCATTCTTCCTCCTCTCGGCCGTGAGTAACCCACCACACCACCACCATTGTCAAATCTTGTTCATTCAATCCAAGTTCATTTCAAGGTGTAAGAAGGTCTACAAGCAAGCTTGGTGGTCTTGGATCTTGAAGGACCTCTCCCATTGGCTTTTATCCAACACATTTATCATCTTCAACCTCTTGTGTTCATCCCTAGCCTTAGAGCTAGTAGTAAGGCCCTTATGATCTCTTGTTACTTCATATTTTGATGGTTAATAGATGATGAACATTGTTAATCTTGAAGAACATTAAAGAACATAATCATGAATCTTTAACATAAGCTTATTAACATATGAATACATGATGATTAGAGTTGATTTGCTTCTTGATGATTGATGATTTGTGTTAGTGATGTTAGACATCATAAGAAACCTACTAGATTGTGATTAAACACATGATCTAGTAAGTTAAGGTGGTGATCTTGTGAAAAACCAAGATCATCATGCTTTATGTTTTCAGGAACTTGAAATATGAAAATGATTTTATGAATAATGAAGCATGTAACATGATTACTAGACATAAACTTGGATGATTTCAAAAATAGTTTTCCAAAGAAACTAAGTTAAATCACAAGATTTACATAAACAAAGTTTTTAAAGAAACTAACCATGTTTCTAGTGGTGAAACAAGCATAAGAATACATTGTTTACAAGAAAAATCCAAGAGAATGATTTTTGGAAAAATCATCTAGTATGTTGTAAACACCTAAATCTTCCAAGAATGAGATTTTTAAAGAAGTAAACACACTTTAAAGGGTAACTAAACCTACTAAACATACTACCAAGTTACTACAAGTTTTTATGAAAGTTCAAGTTCATGATTATTATGTAAATAACATTGTTTTGACACTTGGTAAGTGTAGATTGATTGTTGATTGTTTGTGATGATTTTGAAAAGAAAATGATATGCTTTGATAGCATGGACACCTCCATTTTTAGGGGAAACTATGGCAAAATTTTCTAAAAATATAAACACTTAGAAAAATATTTTCTAAACAAATATTTACAAGTGTGTTTTAACCATGGTTTTCAATATAAAATTTGCCATAGAATTTGTTACAAAAATACAAGTATTGGAGGTTGGTTTTTGTAAATAAAAATAACTAAATATGTATTTGAAAGGTATATATATTTAGAAGACATGTGTGTGAATATTTGTATACTTTGTGTAATAGTTATATTATTTTAGGGTTTGAAATAATGTAACTTAACAAATACCAATAAATCTACAATCCAAAATATTACCAAAAATCACAAGGAATAAATATATAAGTTACACACATAATACTGCGAAACCGAACGAAAGAACGTAACTTACAAGATATTCCGGAAACTACATTTATGAGCATATTTTTGGTAAATATTATTTTGGATACAAAAGAAATGAAAGTATGATTTTTATTATTATTGAAAAGTATATCATATTTTCGACAAGAAGAAAATATATTATTTTTGGAAGTTAAAATATATTTTCTTTGAATATTTAGAAGATATATGATTTTTCGGAAAAATATATATTTTCTTGACAATACATTATTTTTGGACAAAATAGGTTTATATATATTTTCTAAGTTAGACTTAAAAATATATTATTATTGGAACTACAAATACAAGAATACAAATATGCATGTATGAGATACCCCCATCCTTGGGAAGGAAATACGAAAATAAATACTTGAGAAGTATTGTTACAAAAATATTGTTTAAACAATTATTCCAAAATTAAATATAATTTAAACTTAAAATAATCATTATTTTAACAAGAAATTATAACTTGGGATAATATTAAGAGAAACGTAACTAAAAAACGTAAATACTAAGGCAAGGCATGGCCCGTTCGTCTAATAGACCATAGTACATTGTAGGGAGTCGTGTTGCTGAAGAGATTTGAGTTACGAGTACCGAAGACGCAAAACAGTGAGTTCATGTCCCCCTTTTCTCTTAACAGTTTTTGGTTTTATAACTCTCGGGGGTGGAATACATGTTACGAATGCTTAAACGGTATGAATTGACTATGAAATGAACTATTAGATCATGTGAGCATAGATTAAAATTGAAATGCCATTAACTCTTAATTAGGGACGAAGGTTAGATCTAACGGGTACGGCCGAACCCCACTCATGGTACTTATGTGACCACTTGAGTGCTTCGGTGTCCCAGTTGAGGTGAATCGACATAGTCAAGGTGAATTGACGTAGTCGAGGGAAATCGACAAGGGTATAAGCCTACTCATTTCGAGTGCTCCCTATGTCCTCACATGCTTTAATGTCCTTGTAAAACATTTATTTATGTTCATAAATGCTTTTCATACCTGTTTTCAAAGGAGTCTCTCAAAGGTTTACAAGTTTGCCAGTACTCACACAAAACGCATGAACTCGCTCAACTTTTGTTGATGTTTTCCAAAATTACATGTATTTCAGGTAACATGTTGGATCTTGGGCGCGGGTATTGTTTCTAGAAGTAAATTTCAAGTTTAGGTGTCATCCACTTTTGTTGGTTTGTGACTTAGTCGAAGGTTGTGGCTTAAAACTTAAATAACTGGTGTTTGTAATACCTTATATTTAACGAATGGATGAACATCGTTTTGATCATGTAGTTGTTTATTATGATTGAATGCAATGATATTAAACCAGTCACACATCATACGCTTCCGCAAAAGTCAGGGTGTGACATGTTTAGTTTAGGGGAAAGGGTATAAGTGGAAAGTGAAGATTTCTGGTGCTTAAAAGACTTGTACATCATGCTTTAGGGGTGTTTTAAGAAAATTTCAATGACCTTAAGAAGTCCTTTGGATATGTCTATTATATATAGTATATATATATATATATATATATATATATATATATATATATATTATATATATATATTAAAATTAGAAGCTAATGAATAGTAATTTTAATAATATATAGTTTTTTTAATATTTTTATTATTTTAATATTATAATAATAATTATTTTCTTTACTTTTTAACTTTAATCATTTTTTTAATATCACGGGTTGGGTTAAGTTTGGTATCAACCAGTATCGAGCCGGTACTGGTATCGAAAATAGCGGTAGAGTCCTGTTCGGTATCGGTACATGAAGGCAAAAAGCGACCCTAATACAGAAAATACCAAAAGTTGGTGCCGAATTGATATTGGAAATATTTTGGTTCGGGAAATTCAGTGCTGCTATCCGGTACCATTTGCTCATCCCCGATCATGGGTACCGTACGAACAACAACGGTATTGTACAACTTTTTTTTGTTGATTTTCTTTAACTTTTAATTTTTTCTTTTTTTAGTTTCAGGGGTATGGATGAGATCGGTGCCAACCGATACAGAATCGGTACTGATAGCGAAAATACCGGTTACGGTACCGGTATATAAAGGTAAAAAAGGTAGTGAACCGGTACCAGGAACGCCAAAAGTCGGTCCCGAATTGGTACTTAAGATCTTTCGATTCGGAAAATTTGGTACCGGTACCTAGAACCATTTGCTCATCTGTAACCACGGGTTTCATACGAACAACATCGTTATCACACAACTTTTTTGGTTGATTTCTTTCGGTTATCTTTTAGTGTTTTTTTTCTACATTTTATTTTTATTATTGTCAGCAGTTTTGTTCGCAACGCGCTCGTAGTGATTTCAAAACACATGTAAACACAGACTAAATAACAAAAGAAATTCGCCGCAACGCGGCGAACTTCTTTAAATCTAGTTAATATTAAAAAAAACAAACATTACATAACTTAAAAATAGCATAACCTAAAAAAATAAAAATCCTTAGAATTCCATTTTTTCACGATCTTTTCTTTCATTTTACGTAAAACCGCTTGGTCTTCTTCTAGATACGATTTGATATCGGTTGTCATTATCTCCCAATCTTTATATGCGTTCCTTTCTTGCTTCAACTGAAACCGTTCTTCCATTTCACGTTCCTTCACTTTTGCCTTTTGGGCTGTGACCTCGGTGTTAACTTTGAACTGGTCTATAAACTCGTCCATTTTGAAACCACCCCCCTTGCGACTTGTTAATATAAAACCTAAAATACCATTTATGTACCTTTCTTTTATTTCAATCCTTTTTTTTTTCATTTGACGATGATGCTCAACTTAACAATGCAATTTTCCACTCACTCGTTGAATTTCTGAGACGACTCAAAAACACGACACCAATTGAACACGAAATTCGCGGGTTTAGGTTTAGTCTAAACGAGTTCGGGTCAGTTTCATGTTGAACTCGCGAACCCGTTCAGCTAAATGGGTCGGGTTGTCGGGTTACGGGTTGACCCGTTTAACCCCTTTATATTATATTATAACTTTTTTACTATATGTTTTATGTCATAAATTAAATTGGGTGTATATTTTATGCCATAATTATAATATATAAATTAAATGTGATTTGTATTATATACATGTGTGTTTTTAAAGTAAATTTTAATTTGAATATATTAACTTGAGGAAAAAAATAAAAAAATTAGGTTGAACGGGTCGTGTTCGGGTCAACCCACGAATATTCGGGTCGGGTTCAGGTTTGAGTTCATATGTATGACACAATTTTCAGGTTTGGGTCGGGGTCGGATTCGTGTAAAATTTTCAGGTCCAGGTCGTGTTGAACCTGCCAATCCACAACTACGACCCGTTTAACACCCCTACTCACTCCATTTATCTTGTCACTTTATTTTGTATGTTTTATATGTTTTTATTTAATCTAAAATATCTGTAAAGACATTGTTCTTACTTTTCTTAATTGAGTTATGCATTGGTAGGTAGTAGCTATGTGCCTATCTTGGATTAGAGGGTCAATCGTCTGAGATTGACAGTTTCAGTTTTACATGTTGAGTTGTTAACTTCGAGCTCGAGCTCAAGCCAACCAAGCTCGCTCCTTTAATTTCAAGCTCGAACCCACCTTAGCTTGGCTCAACTCAACTCGTTTACAAACCTAACATTTATGTTTTGAGTTGACATCACGGTTCAATCTGTGAATATTCAACCATGAAACAACGTTACAAACTTTAGAAATTGATATATTAGGGTGCTCGGTGTAGGAGTTGAGGAGGGATCGGTGAAGCCCAATCCTGTTCGGTAACACTACCCCCCGTTCCGATGACTTTTTTTACCCCATCAACGGGGACCTCTCACAGAATCTCGGGGAAAGTGGAGAAGTATTTGTTATATATATATATATATATATATATATATATATTTTACCCCTTAGACTAGAGGGTATGGTGAGGCTCATCCCCATGAGGATGGGCCGCCACGTAGGCGCCACATCACCGGCTCATGGGGGATGGGCCTCCTTCACTTTTGAGGGGGTGGAGGATGGGGCTACCCCACCTAAATATTTTATAATTTTCTAAGTTTTTTTTATTAACTTAATAAAAACTTTATAAAAATTAAAAAATACAACATAAAACAACATAAATAAATTCATTTCATAACATAAAAAAAATTACATTTCCTAAAAAAAAAAAAAACATTTCCGAAAAATAAAAAAAAATTACATTTCCTAAAAAAAAAAAAAACCTACGACGTCCATTTTTTCTTCACCTCTTCCTTCATCCTCCGATACACCTCTCGTTCATCCTCCGGAACCGAGTCGAGATCCAACCTCATTATCCTAAAATGTTCCATGCTCGGAGGTGCGGAAAAGGCGGATTTTTTGCTTCCCATTTAGCCATCGCAAGGTTAAGAACGTCCTCGTCGCTACTCCCACTAGGACGATTGATGTAAAGTGGGTTATAAATCCCGATAAAATCATTCACGCACTTGTTCATTTTCCGCCACTTGCCCGATACGGAATCGAGATCACGTATCGGGCCTTGCCCCATAAGGTCGTTAAATCTATCCGTACATGCCTTCCAAAAACCAGAACCCGTTTGATTGTTCCCTAAAATTAAAAAAAATTGCATTAGTAAAACTAAAAAATAATTCTTTTTAAATTTAAATAAAAAAAATTAACTTTGGTTCATACCGACAATCGGGCAAGTTGAGGCCTTAACATACGCAATTGCTAGCGCCTCCTTCTCTACTTTTGTCCACTGTCTCGGCTTTGCTCTCGAACCGCTTTTTTTTTTTGCGGTGTCGGGTTCGGTTTCAACCGCCTTCCCCTTCCCGTGTTTTTTTTTGCGCTTGAGTTCTTTTGGTGGCGATTCGGGGACGACTTCATCCTCATCATCAAGTTGAACCGAGGGTTGCGGTTGCGAAGTTGGCGGTTGCGATTGGAATTGATCAAGTGGAACCGAGTTGCGTTGCATGAATTGTTGGAGTGCTTGGTATTGTTGCATTTGTTGAACTTGGGACATTTGGGAGAAGGCGTTAGGTGATTGTTGGAAACCCGAAAACGTAAATGGTGGAGACCCCCACGAAGGATCCATAGTCGGAGTGTAAGCGGGACTCGAAAAAAAGTTAGGATTGTTCGGGTTGGGATTGTTCGGGTTGGGGTTGTTTGGGTTGAAGGGATTCATGATTGTATAAAAAATTGGAGTGTTTTTTTATAAAAATGGATGAGAGAATGGGAGAAGAATGGAAGAAATGGATGAGAATGGCATAAAAATTGATGAAAGTGGTATATATTTAAAGTGAAAAAGTAATTTTTTTTTTTATTAAATCTAGCCGTTTAATAACGGCTATATGTTTGAAACAAGGCCCGTCGACTTCGTCTATGGGCAGCTGGTTTAGCCGGGACTGGATGAGGGGGGCGGTGTGGGGGACCGGCGCCGGGCCTCGCCGGGCCTAAGCCGGCCCCCATACCGCTTAGTCTTATAACTTGATATATTATAGTTTTACCCTTTTATAAATTGATTTTAGTTTTTAATAAAACTTAGAGTTTGTTATATTTTTAAAACTAACTTAAACTATAACTAAAATATATTGAAATTTGATTTTTTTTTGTTTATACATCTTTTATTTAATTTATATTTGGAACATTTAAATATATAATTTGCTTTAAAGTTTAAATTAAATTAAAGTAATTTTGTTACAGGGAAAACTAGAGAAATCTGGAACGACACTGCACAATTTGAGAAAGCTACAAAAAACTAATGTGACAGTGATATGTCACATGAGGAAAACTGAGAAAAATTATACGACACTATGTAGCCTTATTCAACGTATCTGCGAGCCTAAATGGTATGGTATCAAATATAAGCTGCATGAATATGACATATAACAAAATGATTTCGATAAATAGTACAAGTTGTTTTCTTTTTTCTTTTATATTTTATTTTTCATCGTTTTTACATTAAATAATAGTATATTTTCAAAATAAGTTGTATTTAAAATTGAGATTTTTTAGTAAAAATATAATAGTATCTAAAATATAGTATTTTTTTGGTGCTGTAAGTTATACGAGTGGCGTTCCTGATGAACTAATTCCCCAATTTCCTGTTGGTTGCACAGGGGAATCTCATCATTTAAAACCGAGATAGAATTTAATGGAGACGTAAGAATAAGGTTAGAGATTTTTAGGGAATGGTACTTTTGTGTCTTACCGTTGTCAGTAGGGGTGTAGATTTTTTTTTACACTTTAGGAGGAATTTGTTTGTAGTGTCTTCTTGCATTTATGTCTATATATTGCTCCTCGATGTTAAATTTGTCTCTATTCTTCTGTGTTACGTTTTCACTACTTTTACTATTTGGTAAAGGTTTATTTATATATTTTTCGTTTATTTGTCGTGGAGTCGGGGGTCTCTCTGGAAGCAGGGTCTTTATCCTTAGCGACAGAG
This sequence comes from Helianthus tuberosus, assembly GCA_030545235.1. Lineage (NCBI taxonomy): Eukaryota > Viridiplantae > Streptophyta > Magnoliopsida > Asterales > Asteraceae > Helianthus > Helianthus tuberosus. Next base: position 31,326 of record JARYGA010031359.1, read on the forward strand.
GTAAAATTTGCTGACATTTTACTCTCCTCAGACCCTAGCAATAACATTGTTATTGGTGGGATTTAGTGAATACAATTGTTGTATACATAAACACACACCTTTATATATTATAGTCAATGAAAATAGTGCTACAATAAATTTGTGCTACTAAAATACAAATGTTTATTAATTATATAAACTAGTGTATTTCCCCCGCGCTACGTTGCGGGAACTCAGTTAGTGTTGGTTTGGTTCGTTCCGTATTTTACATTAATCGAAAACCATAAAAATGAATACCGATACCGGTACCAATATTGTTTAGTCGAAATTGTCATGGTACTAATATGGTGTCGATATATGTATAGTTTACTATGAAAAAGAATATGTTTTTAATACAACTCCCTTTTTAACAAAAATGTTACCGGCACTCGTATAGTTTACCATACAAAATAATACATTATTATGAATCCAACTCTGTTTTCAACAAAATTTATACCAAAATGTCAAGAAAAAAAATTAAGCAAAACTACGTATTCAGCTTTTTAACAACTTAACAAATGCAAGTTTAACGAAAAAATCAAATTAAATTATAAAGCAATTAATATTAAAAATATAAAAGAAAATATTCAAAAGTCTCAATTCATTCGTATTTAGCATTAAGGGTGGAGGGTATCGTTGCGGTGAGTTTGATCGAGGAGGGGGGTTACCGAGCGGGGAATGGGTGCCGGCGTTCAATCGGTGAGCGGGGAATGGTTAAATCGGTGACTACTCATCGCTGTGGGAAGAGGAGGGAAGGAGGAGAGAGGGGGTTTTAATGGTGGGTCTCAACCCTTTTCAACCAATCACAAATTTTTTTAAATTTTTACTACTCTTCAACTGTTTGAACCATTGCCAGTGATTGAGTGCAAAATGGAGAGTGGAATGGGGACTTGACATAGCATGATATGATTGGCTAGACGGTAACTCAAACACCCAAAGTTATTGAACGACTACCTCTACCCAAACATATGCTTATAAACATCTTAACAATCAATCATCTTCTTCTTATAAAATACTTTAATAATTATAAAATTAATAAAAGAACTAAAATATATGGTACTGTTCATGAGGACTTTGTGGTTCTTATGTGCATTTGACACGTATTTGTACATGAAAAGAACAATGTATACAAACATAACTCACCGTACAACATACATATACACAAAACACCTTTTATGCATAGTGTACAACATACAACAGCCAAAAGTGGTTGCTAATTTATCATATTTAATAATTAATAATTAATAATATTTAGTTTAATATACTTTTCAAGAATTAAAGATATTTAGCTAAATAAAATATTATATTTTAACATACTGTTCATCAAGAGTTTGTGTTAATATATATATATATATAGGGTAGGGATATGGTAAAAAGTGTCTAAAATGTAAGAAGGGTAAGAAGTGTTTTAAACCATTGGATATTTGATCTAATGGTTGAGATCAATAGGGTATAAAATGTAAATTGTGTTTTAATTAGAAGGACCTTATGTAAAAATTGAAGGGCAATAGTGACTTTTCCAACGTTTCAAATATGGTAACCGTTTCAAAACCCCCATCAATCTCCTAAATATCAGCGAATTTATGGTAACCGTCATCAATCTCCAAAAAATCAGCGAATTTCTCGTACAGATTAAATTCTTCGATTTCCTTCACAGCAACTTTTATAACACTATAAGAACAATATATTACATGATAAAACACTATAGGAGGATATAACACTATCTGTTTACTGTAAGACACTATACATAAATAAAACACTGTTGATGGGGGATAAAACACTATGAAAAGGAACAATATTTATGGGATAAAACAATATGAAAGGAACAGTATATTACATGATAAAACACTATAGAAAACATTGTTCATGACGTAGTGTTTTATCAATACAAAACATTCCCAGATTTTAAAACACCATGACTATGATTCAAGTCATGGTGTTTTATCTGGAGACATTGTTCATGGCGTGGTGTTTTAAACATCTATGATTCAAGTCATGGTGTTTTATCAGGAGACATTGTTCATGGCGTGGTGTTTTATCAATACAAAAACATTCCCAGATTTTAAAACACCATGACTATGATTCAAGTCATGGTGTTTTATCTGGAGACATTGTTCATGGTGTGGTGTTTTAAACATCTATGATTCAAGTCATGGTGTTTTATATGGATTCAAGTCACGATCAGAAATGATTCAAGTCACGATCAGAAATGTGGATGACGAAGATGAAAGACGATGA